>PISX010012097.1:0-62058 GCA_004024625.1 Mellivora capensis
GATGTATTGCTTTGCGTTACTCATTATCTTCTGTAGAATCTTCCTCCTCTACATGCTCTTTAGGCTTTACTGTGCCTGGAACAGGGACTTCCTCATAGTTGGAGCTCAAGAAGAGTGAGCGGAGTGATGATCTCATCACAAACTTGCTGTTTGCTTGAATCCCACATGATCACAAACAGGGTTCTTAAGACACGTGGTTGACTTGAGCTCTTCCAACAGAATGAATGTGTTCCTTACATGGCTGAAAAGGGTGTGGGGCTTTGAACTTGAAGAGTCTGATGGATATCTGTATTCTCAGGCAGATGCAGGCCAAATGCTTGTTTCTGGCACCCAGAGGTGCAGGTCAGCAGAAAGAACAGAAATGGTACTTTCCTGGAGGTGGCAGCTGTTCCTGGGTGAGGGCCCATAATGGGGACTTTGGGTAGTGGCTGGGGCCCCCTCGCCCTGCACCGTGCAGGGTGGTGGCTCTGCTCCTTGGCTTTTGCTCCAGGTCACTTACCAGGTCACTCTAGCACATTTCAGGTGCTAGAAAACTATCTCATGGTTCATGGGCATTACCAGTCCAAATTTCTGTGTTCTGGGCCCTTTCCTTTATCTTTTTTCCTTTATCCTTTTTCCTTTTTCCTCTTTCCTTTCCTCTCCCCTTTCCTTTTCTTTTTAAATTTTAATTCCAGTACAGTTCACATCCAGTGTCATATTAGTTTCCAGGGAATAGTACAGTGATTCAGCATTTCCATACATCACCCTGTGCTTGTCAAGATAAGTGTCCTCTTAATCCCCGTCCCCTATTTAACTCCCATGTCCCCTGCCCCGACCCCACTCTGGTCACCCTCAGGTGGTTCTCTGAAGAGTAAAGAACTTGTTTCTTGGTTTATCTCTTTTTTTCTTTGGCTCATTTTATTCCTTAAATGCCACGAATGAGTGAAATCCGCACACTTGGCCACTTCCAGAGACACAGAGCGCTAGGGGGCCCTCTCTGTGAATGATCTCCGTCCCCACCCTGACTCCCACTTTGTAGGCGGATGGAAGACACATTCTACTAATGAGTCTTCTTGGTCTTTATTAAAACGGATACCACTTCCCGTTTAATAGGAACAGAAAGCGGCCCTAAATTTGAATCCGTCCTCATGAGGAAGACAGTACCAGGCTTGGAAATGAAACAGACATGTATTTTTTTCTTGTTGCAGTGTTCCCATTTTGATCTGGAAGCCTTCTTGCGGTCCTAGTCTTCCTTCCCTCCTCTTCGCCACTGCATTTACCGCGATGTGGTTTTTCTCCCTTGAAAAAAGTGTCATTGCCCCCATCATCTCGTGCCGTCCCTGGGGCTCCGGGCATCCTCCGAGGCCCTAAAGAGGTTGAGTTGAACATCTCTGCACTGGGTGAGGAAATCCTCGGCCATTCACAGGATGCGGTTTTGCATTAACCGGCTCCTGACTAATCCCTTGGAGAAGCAAGAATAGGGGGCATTTCTACCTGCTGGCGGCCACGGCAGGGACAGTCACAGCACCACGCTCCCCTGGATTTCGGGTTATGGGACACCAAGTCCGCGGGCTTTAATACGAGGAGGAGGGAGGAAACCCACCAAAATCCCTAAAACCTTTCCGACATCGGTAATGTCCCATTTCTGCCGACCAGAATCTCACGCCAGTGATTTGCTCAACAGCCGGGTGATGACATGCTTTTTGGGTACGATATATACACTAGGCCATTAGTCTGCAAGCAGCAGTTGTCAGCTTTGTTCCCATTTAGAGTAATTTTCTCACTAATATGGCATATTCTTCAGGGACAAAATGCATTTTCCAGCCAGATATTCCCCCTAATAGTGAAGTTGGTGTAATGACCGGGTTTCAGCCGAGGGAAGGTAAGCCGGCGATTGCCGCTGGGTGTGTGCTGAAGCTACCAAAGCCGAAAAGGCTGATTTTAAAACACATTCACATGATCAGGCAGAAACCTATCCTTTCCAGATTAATGAAACTCATTTGCGGGGGAAACTTAGGCATGAATTTAAGAGCTTAAGTAAGGTACTTAGAGCCTGTCGGTGCAAAGCGCACATACGTATATGGTTTTGAACTGTGATGTCGGCTGGTGGGGTTTTAATAGGGGCAGTGGTAACTGGGGACCCACAGAAAGGCAGGTGTCTGTAGGCTGGCCCTCCCTGGAACGACAGCCTGCGATTTCTTTCCCCCTCCACGCAGAGGCCTTGAATCTTCAGATCAATTAAACAATTAATTCCCACCCTGCAAACTTGCACGTCAGGCTTCAGCCTGCAGCCGGTTTCTTTGGTTGAGTTATAACCCCCCCCCCCCCCCCCCCCCCCCCCCGCCCCGGACAAGCGGTCGGAGTCTCAGGTACACGTGGCAAGGGGAGCTGCTGTAATGAACTCTCCCCCTCCCCCATTAATAGTTTAAAGATTTTTAATTAAAATAATTACATGAATTTATGAAAAATACTCGAGCACCTAAAGTATGTCTACGGGGCCCGCCGGTCTCGGTGGTGCTCCTTTCTGGTGTCCCTTGGGTGTGGATTTCCGCCCCATGATCACCCTGGGCCCAGCCAGGGTGGGGGTGGGGGGGTGGGGTGGGATGTATTTCCAAAGCCGAGATGTCTCTTCCCTTTTCCCTTTGTGACCTCGGTATGAGGAGCAGCTTGTCCACAACCAGCCTTCTGGGCTTGTCAACACTGATAGCTCTTTTTTTCCTCCTTGGTTCTTTTGTTTTCTTTCTTGCTTTTGTTCCTCCTTTCCTTTTTCTCCTTCCTCTTTGTTTATTCTCCTGCCATGATACCCTGGAGACGAGAGCCCTTCCTTTCTCCCTTCTTCACCTCCTTTACAGAACTCCTAAGGCCCTATAGTGAGGGGATGTGGGGGTAGAGTCAGCGAACTTTCTCTGCAAAGGGCCAGATGGGAAATATCTCGAGCTTTGTGGGTCCCCTGGCTTCTATGGCCCCTCAGCTCTGCCGTTTTAGCACAAAAGCAGACACAGGCCATACATAAATGAGTGAATGTGGCTGTGTCCCAATAAAACTTAATCTGTGGACACGAAAATTTGAATTTCATGTCATTTTTAACATGTCACAAAACATTCTGCTTTTAATTTTTTTTCGTAAGAACTATTCTCACCAAACCAACCGTTACAAAACAAACAGCAGACAAGGATTTGGCCCTTGGGGCACAGTTTGCCCACCTGTGGTGGCTTTTCATCTGAGGTCAGACTGCTTGGCTGTTCTGGCTGTTGTAGGGTCCTCGCTGTGTGGCTATGGACCAGTGGTTCTCCCTCTCTGTGCCTCAGCCTCTTTGTGTAGAATGTGAGGATGAGAGTGCTGGTTCTCGGAGTCTGGTTGTAATGATTCAGTGTGATGATAGGGACAATAGTGCTCACCAAGGGACATCTCATCTTGGCTCTGAAATTAATTTGCTGTGTGATCTTAAACAGATGACCAGACTCTTCTAGACCTCGGAGCCCTCATTTATTAGAACAAACAAAAACCAAAAACACTCAGGTTCGGACTAGAACATCCAGTGGAGGCTCGGGCTAGAACATCCAGTGGCCAGGTGTGGCCCCAGGGAACCTGATGTCCCTGGGGTGAGTCCTGCATTTATTGGATAGTGGCCCCTGGTGGGCTTTGCTTCTTGATGTGTTCAGATTCTGCGACTGTGGAGTGAATATGCCCCAACCCAGGACAGTCAGTGGTGAGCTGGTATCTCTTGGGTGCTCCTTGGAAGAAAGGACTGGGCCCTTTTGTTTTCGTACTGGCCCCAGAGGTGAGCATTTCCAGGCATTCTGATGGCTCTTACTGTCCTCATCATCCCTGTGTTGTACACCATGAAATCAGCTGAGAGAGGCTAGGACTGACCCCAGGTCACTCAGGAATTTGAACCAAGGTTGTCCTGACTCCAGAGGCCAAACTCGAGTTATTCTCCTTACGATTGTTGCCATGTCTCTATATCACCTTACTGCTGTCTGTTTAATCTTTTAAAAATACTCTATTTGTACTTAGCTCCTTCTAAAAAATTTTCGTTAGAACCAAACTGATTTTGTAGTAGAGCTATGATGTGCTGTTTATATTTTAGCTAAGAAATATTTTTTTAAAAGCAAATGAGTGTATAATGTGGGCCATTGAAAACCATCTTCAGGATGGCTGGTTGTCTTCAGAGTGTCTGCTCTTCAGAAAACATTGCATCAGGCTCTGTGCTCCCAGCTACATGTGTCCAGAGCCTTGGCATCTGGCCAGGCCTTCCGATGGCTCAGCCTGTTCCATGGCCTTGGCAGCCATTTCCAACTCCTGTTGGGCTCCAGGTCAGGACTAGCCCTTCTCAGAGGCCTTCCTCCCATCTCCTCCCCAGCTTGCCACAAGGCCGCCTTCTGCAGCTGCCAGTCACACTTGCTCCACACTTGTCACCAGACTGGACATGCCATCCTCCCTGCCCTCTCCTCTCCCCCCCCCATATGAGGATGTTCTTGACTTCTTTCTTTCTTTCTTTTTTTTTTTTTTTTAATATTCTTGACTTCTGAGTGCCTTGGAAAATGTCCATTTTGGTCCCATCTGTTCAACAGCTCAGTGCCATGGCAGGATTTCCATCTTCCCTGAGACCTGCATTCTGATCCCAAATGGGCCTCTTGCCAGCTATGTGGTCTCACTCAGAAAGCCTGACTCCTTTTAAGCCTCAGTCTGCTTACCTCTAAGACGGGGGTATCAGAAATTTTTTCAGGGGTATCATGAGGATGTACAAGAGGAAGGTCTTGAATGTGCTAAGTAAGAAGTAGTACCGTGTTTCTGGAAGGAGCAGAGGCTCTGGAGGCTGACCTGCGATCCAGTCCCCTCCCCCTCGGTACCACTGCCTCCTGGTGATGCAACCAGGCAGGCTAGAATGTTGGTGATGGCTTGACAGTGGAATTACAGATTCCCCGTACCACCTCTGTCTGCTTCCTTCCCCTCTTTGCATTTCTTTCTCTAAATATGGCTCTCCTTTGGACACATCCAGAATTAAGAGTCTTCTCCAGGAACCCGGGAGAGGTCTAGGCGACCCCGTTGAGCCGCTGTGGCTGCCAGTGGGCGTCCCTTGGCCGCCCCACCTGGGCCAGGCCCCAACCCTGTGCTACCATTGGCTTGTCCTTGAATCCATCTGTTGATTTTATGAGAATGTCCCCTGGAAATCCCCATGTTCAAAAGACGACACTGGGGACCCGTGGAGCAGGCTCATCATTTGAATAATCAGCCATTTAGTGACATGTCTAGCCTAGTTTAATGACTGAATCAGTGAAAGTATGACCCCGAGTGCCGGTTAACTTTTAAAATAGCTGTGCCCACTGCGTGACACAGCCAACAGGAAGCCATTAAGGCGCGAGCAATTACCACTTCCATCCATCGGCAAAGTCCCTATTTTATTTTAATCTGCGTAAGTGCATTTTCTGCACGAGGTTAAAATAGAAATCCCTTCTCCTGAACAAGACTGGTTTTCTGGCTGACTTGAGAGCACAATTTACAACTGATTTAATTTGTTCTTCACAAACATTCCTAATGACATTACCCCAGTGCATATACAGACAGCCTCCTCTTATTCCATTAACTCCCAAATCGGGTTTAAAGACCATATTGATGCTAGATGTTATTATGGGTGATTATCAAAACAACAGACAACTCGGCAAAGTGTTTACTAACTGGTTTATATATAATTTCTGTAATAACGACAACAGATGGTAGTGCTACAAACACTAAATCACGCTTTTCGCGGCTGAAACAAATTGGCAGCCTGCGGTACAGAAATGGTGTACGTAGCTACATTCAGATGCCTCGTTCATCAGCTGTGGTGTTCATCTTATTAGGAAATGGGTCTGTTACCGCTATTACAGGTAATCTTTCCATTTACAATTACAAAATGTGTATTTTCAATGAAAATGGTTTTCAGCAGCCAAGCTGCCCGAAGGATATTTCCCCTCTAATTAGCCGTCCCGTGAATGCGCGCCCCCGGCCGAGCCGCGCACGGGGTGTGAGTCCTAGTTAACGGTGGCGGCTCCGTCTCACTTGCGCCAAGAGGAGTCTCTTCTCGAAGACTCTCCACCTCTTGCTGGAAAGGCCACCGAGCAGCCCTAGGAGGCGGGTCCGTCAGGGCCTTAGAAGCAGCGTGTGAAGAGGGTGAAGGGCAGCAGAACACGGAGGGGGTCCGTCCTGGCGCCCGCGGATGTGGCCTTTGAGGCTCCAGTCTCCTGAGTGTGAGTTTCAGATGCGGGAGAGACCACGTCCTCCGTCCCCCCCCCCCCCACCGTGTGTTTTAAAGGTGGGAAATAGGGGCGCCCCGGGGTGGGGGCTCAGTCAGTAGAGCGGCCAACTCTGGATTATGGCTCAGGTCATGATCTCAGGGTCTTGGGATGAGCCCTGCCTTGGGCTCTGCTCTCCGCACAGAGTCTGCTTGTCCCTCTCCCTCCCCCTCTGTACACCCCTTTTTCAAATAAATGAAAAAAAGAAAAGAAAAAAGATGGAAAGCCGATGTCCAGGAAGCCCAGGGAGGAAGGGACTTTGAGCGGCTCGTGGAGTGGCAGGGCCGCGACACTTATGTGGGCCCGGATGGGGAGCCCAGTGTTTCTTTTGCTCCAGATGGGAGCCCCGTGCCGTGCCAGGCCGCGCTCGTGCTCCCCGGCGCCCGGAGCGCTGAGGAAGACAGCGGTCCGGTCCGAGTCTCAGTGGCCCTCCCTGAGCACCTGCACGCGCCCTCACTGAATTCTGCGGACAGCAGGGAAGAGGAGCACGGCTGTCGCCCGTGACAGGTGGGGAACCCCTGGGACGCCAGGATGAAGTCACTTGCCTGGGATCCTGTGCAGCTGCAGAAGTCAGATTTGAATCCAGAGTCTGGGCTGAATCACTGAGCGTTCCTGCCTTTCCGCAGCGGGCGTGGGTGCCCGTGGTCTCTTAGGGGAAACCAAGGAAACACCACTGAGGGCAACAAGGGGGCAAAGGGCGGGCGGTGGTGTGGGCATTTCCAACCTCGGGGAGCTCCCAGCCTTAAGTTCCTTGACCTTTCACTTGTCCCGTGAAGGTGTCCGCCGGTTCCCGCACCAGCCGGCTGAGAGCAGAGAAGCCGGGCCGTGGCCGCTGAGGGGCTGGAATCAGGCTGGGCTCTGGGCCCTCTGGCCCATCCGCTTTCAGCTCAGCTGTCACCGGCCATGGCACCCGGGGGACTCCCATACCTTCACCTTCGGCGGCGGCCTCTGCGGAGGGAGGCTGACCGCGGGGCGCATCTCGTTCTTTCAGCACCGGCCGGAGGTGGGGGCCTGAGCGTTGGTGCAGGAAGCAGGGGGTCAGGACGCGCGGCCCCGCAGTGCTGATCGCCCCCACCCCTGCCCACGGGGCTTCTCTGCCCCTCTGCCCTGACTGGCGGGGACTGTTTCTTTCCTCTTTGGGACCTTCCTTGGTCTGAGCCCGGGCCCTGAGGGGATAAGGCTACTATGGGCCTCAGATCACAGATGTCACGGAGCGGGGACAGATGAGGAAAGGGAGGCCCAGAGCGGAGGTGGCCAGCACCAGCTGCGCTGTGAGCACTTCCTGGCTCAGCCCACGCCCAGCTCTGGAGAGGCCACTGGGCCCCCTGGAGTCGGCTCGGAGGACTGACCCTGGACAGGACCCGGCCACGCTCTGGTGAGAAGCCAGTCACGCCCTTCCCAATGACCACTTTGTGAAGGGACAAAGAATCGTTTCCTCCCTGTAATTTTCTGCATGGAGCTCTCCCTACTGTCCCCCCCGGCCACTTCCCTCTGACCTCGGAGGCGGCCCTGCACCCCAGCCACATGGCCGCGTCTCTTCCTGGCACAATGAGCCGCTGTTCTGGGGCTTGTCCCCAAAGAGTGGGGCCTGTCCTCCATGGTCTGGAAGGAAGCGCCTGGTCTGGGCAAATTTTCGGAAGGACCCTGGCTGGGCCTGGGGCCTCACCAGCAAGGCTGTGCGGGCCTCCGCCCGGGCCAGGCGTTTGGTGAGGAGAGCCTGAGCTCACAGTGGCCCCCTGGGCCTTCTCTCTTCCACCCTACAATTGCTCCTTGGCCTTGGGAGGGCTGTGTAGCCAGTGGAAGAAGCCCTTGGGAACCAAATTTGAGTTTAAAGCCCAGTTTATGGCTTGTTTGACCAATAACAAATAAACTTTTCCTCTTTGAGCCTCAGTCTTATCTTTAAAGTGGGGATAATAGAACCTCTGTGGAACGACTCAGCACGCAATGGGCTCTCGCGCAACGGAAGCTTTTATTAGCCATCTCTGTGACCTCTGTGAGATTTGTGGGATTATTAGACATTTGACATTTCTTTCCAGAATCTACACCAGTGGGAAGGTCAGCGGTGCCTCTAGCATCTCTGTGCCTTCCCCAATGGCTCTGATTTGGGAAACTTTTCCTTGGCCATATCCCAACCAAAATCATAGTCACAGGCTGATTTTAACCCATGAACCTATTCCAAAGGAGGACCCTTTTCACATTTAACATAATACACTGGTTGGGGTATGTGAAAATAGTATCTGGATTACATGATATGAAAGAAGATATTTGCGGGGCGCCTGGGTGGCTCAGCCAGTTGAGCATCTGACTTCAGCTCAGGTCATGATCTTGGGGCCCTGGGATCGAGCCCTGCCTCCGTCTCTGTGCTCAGCGGGGAGTTTGCTTGTCCCTCTCCCTCTGCCCCTCCCCACGCTCACGCACGCACACCTGCTGTCTCTTCAACTAAAAAAAAATCTAAAAAAAAACAACATCTTGAGTTCTAGTGAATGAAATTTGGTCTTTTATGACAATGTTTTCTTTTAACGGGAGATTTCATCTGATGAAATATTGAGAGAAGACTGGAATTTGCAAAACAAAACCAAAAAACAGGCCTGATAAAAAGTCCTGCTCTACCTTATGGTAGTCAGGGGATCTTGGGCCTCAGTTTCCCCATCTGTAAAATGGGGGCCGAGTGGGGTTTGAACTATTCCGCACCTAAGGATCTCACAGCTCTGACATTTCCGTGTCTGCAACTGTTGGGAAGTCCAGGAAGCAGAAAGAATTCCAGAAGCTGCACTCAGGGACACCCTCCCCCACTCCTACCCTGGCTAAGCAAGAACAGGCTCTCTGCAACTTTTCGGGGCTCCGAGGGACGGCTCAGAACCACCTTTAACAAACGGCACTGCAGGAGAGGACTGCCCCTCTCCCCCACCGTCTGCATCACCGCCCTGGCATAATTAGCAGACATGTTGCAAAGTGTATCTAGCATATCTAGCAGGTTTAAAAAAATGCTTCCCGAAGATTATAAAAGACTTTAATTAGAATTTCACAAAGGTAGAGTCTGAGGATTTGCTAATTGCCATTCCTGATTTTTTTTTTTTCAGGGTTCAGCACAGCTTCAGAGATAGGAAAGAGGGAACAGTGTTTTAAGGCCATGGGACAATGTGACAACAGTGATAGATATGCTAATTTCTTCATTCACTCCACTTCACTTCTTTTATTCCTTCCAATTAAAGCAAATGCTACTGAAACTGTAATTAAGCCGGGGCTGGGCCCTGATTGCCTGCTGTTTTAATGAAACCCTATTGATTTTTCTTTTCTTTCTAATGGCCACACATGGTGCTCAGTGGTCAGACACCGGCCCTGCTACAGAGCCCCTGGCAGAACTGAATTTTGGTCTGGGAAAACGGAGGCCCGATGGAGAAGCTCCTAGAAGTAGTGGCAGAGGTGGGTTGTAAGGTTCTCCCTCCTGAGGCCACGCTGTGACGAGAACCCCCACAACTCTGGGACCATCCAGAAGAAATGAAATGCCTTCGGGAGGAGTTCAGATGCGCTTTTATGCTAGTGCTGTTTCCAGAAGGAGCGGCATGGTGTTCAACTCTAGTGGCTTACCTAAGCTAGATGTTAAAATCTGGGCAATTTGGAGCCCTGGAAATGTATGTTCTTGACACGTGTTCACAAACTAGAGAGCCGTTTTGGAGACGAAGTATTGGAAGAACATTTTACCTCTCTGGCTTTAATTCGAGAATGAGGGTTTTTTTTTTTGTTTGTTTGTTTTGTTCTGTTTTTTTTTTGTTTGTTTGTTTGTTTTGTTTTTTTTTTAATGAAATGTCTCTGAAATTCCTCTTGGGCATACACTCCTACCCTGCCGTGAATACGGAGATTTAATGCTGATAAAATGAGGGGGAGGAGTATTGGCAACTGGGCATTTTGATAGTTCGACAGATATTTAAGGGTGCAAATTAATATTCTGATCTGAAAGTAGGGTCTTGGGTATTGTGGGTGGTTTTCTGTATCCAGCAACAGGGTTCCCCATGTGGGACCCAGAAGGAAGCATGAACTCACACACCCTAAGCGCAGCGTGTGCAGAGTCCTTGCTCAGGCCCTTATCAGAGCCTTGGGGCTGCCATTCCCAGTTGGGGAGGAGGAGGGATGGGGAGTCGGGCTGCCCATCCCGACAGACTGCATCTTCGGTTCCTCGTTCTTCTCATGCTCCTTCTCCGCCTCTCCCCACCAAATTCTCATGAGTCTCTGAACTTCCCACACCGGGGTGATTGGATGACGTTCTTGGAGTCCGAGTGGACACATTCTTGCCGTTGTCATAAAAACCTGCTGGAGAGGGGCACCTGGGGGCTCCGTCGGTTGAGCGTCTACTCTTGATTTCGGCTCAGGTCATGATCTAAGGGTCGTGAGATTGAGCCTCTCATCCAGCTCTGTGCTCAGCGGGGTGCCTGGTTGAGAGTTTCTCTCTCCCTCTGCTGCCCTCGCCCCCTTAAAAAAAAACACAAAAAACAACCAACACATGCTGGGTGGCAAGACTTACACCCTTCCCACCCTGGCCAAAACACTAGGGGCAGCATTGTCCTTATCAGCTCGCATCATTCTGACTCATCCGCTGCCTCCCCTACTGTACTTCCTTGGATAAAAGAGGAGACAGGCCAGAGGGGATCGGGGCAATTACCAAAGTTATGTAGCTGAGTCAGGGAACGTGGGTCCAAAGCAGATTGCTCTCCAGGGAGGAGGAACAAGGATGACCCATGTCAGGATAATGTTGGTGATCAACTCTGGGACACTGGTGACTTGTTTCTTGCAAGGCAGCCCGTCTCTCCTCTCCCTAATAAGGTGTCAACTCCCTGAGTGTAGGGTGGAGGGCAGGGTTTGTCCCCTTCAGCATGGCTGACCTTTTGGGTCAGATTGTCTTTTGTGGTGGTGGTAGGGATCGGGGTTGTGCCGCTATACACTCACTATAGGATATTTAGCGAGACCCCTGGCCTCAACCCACTGCATGCCCGTGGAACCTCCCCAGCTGTGACAGCCCAACATGTCCCCAGACACTGCAGATATCCTCTGGGGGACAAAATGGCTCTTGCTTGAAAATCACCGGTCTGGGCATTTATGTTTTGTTGGCTTGAAACATAGTACCCACTTAAAATAGACACACCACATGCTTTATTTTGGTCTAATGGCTTATGCCATTGTGTAACAACATTTCTGGTTTTGAATAAAAATGAAAACTCAAAATTAAGATTGAAAGACTAGACAAGAAGACCGTGTCGATTTTTTTTTTTTTTTGAAGACCCTAGAACCTTCTCCAAGCACATTTTCAAGAAAGAGTATGGACTAGGAGTCAGAAGACCTCCAGGGGGTCTCAGTCTGCTCCTTGCTGGCTGGTATGTGGGCAAGTCCCAAGTCCCCTGAGCCATGAATTTTTGTCATTAATGTGAGGAGGATGTTGCAGTGATTCATCTCCGAGGGTCCTGGTGTAGGGCTGACGTTCTTAATAATTGAACAGCCTAACGAGGAGTACAAGTGTAGAATCAGGGAATTTCCAGTTATGGGCAAAATTCATGCCATCCGATCTAGGTAAGGAGAGAGAGAGAATAAGGAAGAGAACTGATGGGAGAAGATGGCACCCCAAATTCAAGAGAAATTGTGACTGTTTGCTCAGTAACCTGGCTTCACATCATCCAGCGGTTTCCAAGCAGATTCCTGGGTGCCCATGTCTTTGTCTAAGGAAAGTCATACAGAGATTGGATTTCTTTTACAGAGATTTGCTTTACCTTTATGTCAGGATGGTTAAAAAAAAAAAAAAGTTGTTGCCTTGTGGCCCAGGACTGCTTGCATCCCTACTGGCATCCCCACTCGGGGCTGGGGAGAAGTCTCTTCTGAGATGTTGCGGGATTCTCGAAGCAAGGAAGCAGATGGCTGCCAGAGCTAACTTCACCAGATAAAAGAGAAAATTTAGAATTGTTTCAAGAGAAAAGGCAAGTTCTCCTAAAGCTGCTCTTCTTCCCAGGGAAGACCCACCCAAAGCAGATCACTGGTGGCGGCTTCTCCACTATGGAGCAGGGGAAGAGAAGGGCCTCTATTCTGGAAGGAGCCGGCTTCCCTATGGGCAGCAAAAAAACCCCTCCCTCCCCACCTGCTTTGCCTTCATTTTATCTTTGAGGACTCACATCTGTAGGAACAAGCCGTTTTTGAAACCCTGCAGAACCAATGACCTTCATTTTACAGATAAAGAGGAAAGCCAGATTTTTAATTGGTTTTTAAAAAATTACATGTACTTTTGACAGAGATGAAAGACCCTTTTCTTGGTGTTACCTCTGACATCTTGCTTGTTAGGACCGGAGAGAAAGAAAAACGGACCCCAGGAATGGAGCTGCAGGGACCCTGGAAAAAGGGGACACTATCACGCCACTGCCGAGTTCTGTCAACTGTCAAGTTAATTAGAATGAAATTAAAAACACATTTGCCAAGATGTTCCGCAGCCAAACCAGTTAAATAGAGATTTTAACAAAATTGAAAGCATATTATACTGAGATTTGTGGATCCTGGCCCGGTGAGTGAGTGCCGAAAGTGTGATAAAATAACAAAATTGCTGCCTAATAATCTATAGAATAATATTGTCAACTAATGGCTTATAATAAAATAAAAGCTGTTATTAGGGTAAAACATTATAACAAAATCCAACTTTATTTGCAGTGCCTCCCCCTTAATGGTTTTGAGCATTTTGAAAGGTAATTTAAACAAGTACATTGTATCCTTATTGAAACTGCTTCATCTCGCTGGCTGCTGAAAATGGCTTTAACCATCTCTCTGAACAAAAGCACCCCTAATAAGACAACAAAAAGCCCCAAGCAATGGCCCAGCAGCATCGCTCTCTGGCGAGGAGGAGTGGAGCCTTAGCAGCAGCTTTCTCCTTGCATGTAATTAGATGAATTAAAAGGACAAAGTGGTTAATGTAACTGTTGTCCGGGAGGGGGCCTAGCCTTTTCCATCCTGTCCATTTCAGACAAGAGCCTGTGCCCTTCGCTCCAGCAATGCGGAGAAGAATGTTGGCGGTAGGGAAATTAACAAGCTTAATCTACAAGGAATCAGCTTGGAGTCTCGGATGAAATGTATCTCGAGCAACGAAAGGCTACTCATTCCTGCTTCCCTTTCATATGCCTAATAAAACTTACAATAAATTAACTGCATTTTAGTTTGCAGCCAGGCTCTGTTAATCAGGCACGAGGCGCCAGGTAGTCAGGTCACAGGGAGCCTTCAACTGGTGCATTTCAGCTATGCGGCCAGGCCGGCGGCCGCTCCTCTAATGAGCCTTCTTCCCGGGGTTGATGTTTCGAGGACTGGGTCATCGCTGTAGCCTCATGGTTCCCATGAGGTGAGGAGGGAGGTCTGCCTTATCCGTCCAGGTTACTCGGCTGAGGGGAGGTGGGACGTGGGAGAAAAATCTTTCTAAGACAAATTGATTCTCCATCTATAGTTCTCCATAGAATGGATCCTGTGACGTTTCCTTGATAACTTTGCACGTCGTGTGTTGTCCGTGGGCCACTCTGGTTCTTCGCACTCACCGATGGGGACTGCTACCATCCCAGAAATATCTTATAATAAAAAGCAAAACGAATTTTCGTTTGGGCCTTTGGTTTCATTCTCTGTGGAGCTGGGAAACCGACCCAGCTGGGTCCAGTGCCTGAGAGGCCGCGGAAACCACGGCGGGCCCCGGAGAGGCTCTCCTCCGTCGTCTGCCGTTTTGTACTCCTGGCCCAACACTGACTCAGAAGAGCAGCTTGGAGCCTTCCTTGACCTATTGGCGAATTATGACTTTGTTTTATTATAAAAAATAGAAAGGGGAAAATTAAATTCATTAGCTCCAATTACTAAATGATTCATCTGGCTGGTTAATGAAGCCGCACATTATGCTAACAAGATAAAGGCAAAGAATAACATGTGGGGTCAGTGGCTACAGGCAAGCTGTGCTCTGCTCCGTTGGAAACGCTCAGCCGAGGAGTCTGTACCTTGAGATGGATGACATGACCTGGGGCTGCTGACAGGGGAGCCCAAAGCGGAGAGACAGGAAGAAGGGGTGCTCTGTCTGCCTCGCAGGGAGATCTGAGGAAGCTAAGTCAGGGCTGAAAACACTCTGGTGGTGGGAGTGGGGGGAATCCTTCTTTCGCTTGCTGGGTTGGGAAGGCCAGTGGATTCTTTACCGGAAGGCCCGTGCTGCTGACAGAAATGGTGCCAGCCATCCCAGGGAGGGTTGGGCTCCTCGATCCAAGCCCCTTGAGTCTCTGGAGCTTCAAGGAACCACCAGGTTGGCGATATGGGGTCATTAGGAACAGAGAGACTGTGGACGGCGTCCATGCCCTCTTTGTTCTCACCCTTTCCCTGGGCCAGAGTTGGACTTGGGCTCACGGTGGAGGTAAAGCTGGCTCTTTGAAGCCAAACTGGATTTCAATCTTGGCTCCTCCAGGTCTCAGCTTTGGGATCTCAGGCAGGCTTTTCCTCATCTGTAAAATGGGCACAGCCATAGCACACAGCTCGTAGATTTAAGTATTAGTCTTTTTTTTTTTTTTTTGGTTTTGTTTTGTTTTTAATGTAGGTGTTGTTAGTAGTACTTGAGGTCCTATGGCTCTCCTCTCTCCCACCCCCCTTCCTTTGGGCCACTACTGCACCACATGCTTACCCACACCTTTGTCCCAATCACATCCGTTGTTCATGTTTCTAGGTGAGGGCGCCTCCGAATATAGATTTGTCCATTCACTTCCCCGAGCGAACACACCCATGGTCACTGCTGAAGCTGTTGACCCCAGCGAGCCCGTTCTCTCACCGGACTTCACTGGCTCCACTTTGCTTCTTGGAATTCTGGCCCTGACTCTCCGATTTTCCCGGGTGCTCATCCCTAACTGGCTGCCAGAGCACATGGGCCTCCAGCTGCTTTGCGAATGGCCATGAGATGACTCTGTCATTATTCCCACCGCTTGAACGGAGTCAATCTGATCCTCATTCTGTAAAATACGTTCATCAAATAGCAAGAGTAACCCACTCTTAACGGCAGCCCATTTCTATGCTGCACAGCAAAAGGAACCTGGGATTTTGAGTTTGAATCCCAGCCCTCCTGTGCGTTGTGTAATTGCAGCCAAATCCCTTCACCTCTTGGGGATTGGTGACAATAATGTGCCTTGCGGAAGGCGGGAGACGGGAATGAGGCTCTTCCGAAAGGGCAGAGCGTTAGGTCAGATGTCCCCATGCGCATGCGAGTCCTCTTCCCTGTCGGCTGCCGTGGTGGGAAATGTCGGATGCCGTGGCTGCCATCCATCAGGTTCCTGCTTCTGAGGAGCTGGGCCGGGGAACTGGGCCGGTAGGCTGGACTGCACGCTGCCTATCGGCACCGTGACTTTGATGCCTCCTGCACCCGGCGTAGCCAGCCCATTGCCTGGGCAGAGGAGCGATGCCCAGCGAGCCGTGCCTCGAGGTTCACCTTCTGCCCTTCACCCACGTAGATGTGTCACCGTCCCCTCCCCCCTCTGCGGATTAGCGCCTGTGTTGTCGTTGTCTTCAGAATTGTCCTCGCCTTGATCATAATCATCTCAGCCCTTATGAGCCAGCTCCTGGTTTAAATAAAGAAGGCATCTTAACGCTGGCAAGAGTGTGAGTGAGACACTTTGAGATAATCTGAGGTTTACCCACACTTTCCACCGCTGTCACTCTTGCTTACGACCTGGGCTCCAGGCATCGCAAGACGACTTTGGTAACACTGCGGAGGCTGGGCGGCTCTGAGCAAGCCTGGATGCTGCTAATAGTGGTGGCTGTCTGGCTTCTGTAGGCATCAAATGTCTTTTTTCTGAAAGATTTTAATTTGGCAAAATCATGTTAAACCAATGAGCAATGCGAATGGACTTAGGACCTCTTGTAAATGGTCTTTTCCTCAATATGATTTACTAGAAACATGTGCTTAGCGGGCTGGAAGCCTTTGTGTTACAATGTTCCGGAAGGTCCATGGAAAAGGAAAGGAATGTGTGAACGTTAAATTTTTTGAAATGTAAAAATATTAAAAGGAAGCATGAATAATATGTTGCTTTGGAGTTTGGGGTTTTGCTCTTGTTGTTTTTCTATATATTTTTTTAACTCCTTGGTGACAACTGTGTCTAGTGTGGAGGTTGGGAGGGAAGACGTCAGGGGAGCGGGAGGGCACACGGGGCTGCCATGGAACCCTTGTGGGTGTTGGCAGAGGACGTGGATGAGAACACCAGGGACAGTGCCTTTGCACATGAAGCTTCGGACGGATCTCGGTGACAGCTCGGCAGGGCTGTCCACGTTCTGTGCAAAGCTTGGTACTCAGGCCAGACACACGACTTGGGATGTCTACCATAGCACGCGAGTCAAGAAGAGCTTCAGGGGCAAAGTGGGCAGTGGGCAGTGGGCATGGGGCAGGGAGCCAGGCAAGGGTAAGGCTGGTGGGTGAGTCCCTGAGTGCGGAGGCTAGAGCACGAGTGAGTGAGATGTGTGGTCTCCTTGACCTTCTTGCGGTATGTCTGCGACCCTCAGCTTGCAGGTGTCTGACAAGCCCCTGGTGCCAGAATGGGGAGCCCAGGGACCGTGGGAGACCCTGATTCTGGGAAACAGGAGGATATGCTACATTACATGTCCTTCTGCTTCCTGGTCGGAAAGCAGGTCACCAAACCTGAGAGGGGACCAGCAGGGGAGACCCCAGGCTCCAGGCTAGAGCAGCCTCTTAGCATAAAGCTAAAATCAGGACTGGTGGAGGGAGCCATCTTCAAGTATGAACTTAGTGAATTTAACATTTACAGATTTCAAAAACACAGTAGAAGGGGCTGTTTCTAATGGGAGGCCCTGGTGATGTGATTCATTAGGAACAGGGCGAGCGAGGAAGGCTCCGATAGTTTCCTTCCACGGAGAAATGGCTCCTTCCTTGGCTCCCAGTTAGAAAGCTCGTGAAGCCAGGAGGCTGACGGGTGGAGGCAGGAGGGAGGCTCAGAGTGTGCCAGCAGTCCCCTAGGTGCTAGTGCGGCCTCCAGCTGGCTTCGTTTGGACTGATGTCATCCATTTGTAGTTCTGGACGTTTAAAAAATATTTGCTGTTCATTTTTAACCTGTGCTAAGAGATCTTTTTAGCAATGTGCTTGTTTGGTTCGGAAACATCCTGTCAGCTATTGAATGATGCATCCAGGGAAGGTTCTGGAAGCACACACTGGGTTACAGTGCCTCCCAGTTCTTTCCCTACTCACCTTCTGAAGGCCCCATTGGGCATCCAGCTGACCATGCCCCGAAGCTGCCACGGCAGGTCAACTCTGGGCATGCTGGTCCTCCGATCTCCCTCGGCCTCACAAATGCGTCAGCCGGAAACACGAGCCATGGATATTCCAGAAGGATCTTGGGTACCAGGTGGGCACACTCTCTGTTCTTTAAATGCCACAGGGTGAGGAAGAAGCCGCTACCCTTGGATCTTCTGTTGCCACTGCCTGGACCGCTTCATCAGTTGTCAGCGTATCCAGGGGCCTTTCTGACCCCCCAGCTCACAATGGCAGCCCTCCCTGCCCTCCATCTTTCCTCATTCTTCTTCAGGATGCTGACACCCCCGGCATCCCTTGTGTTCCTTGGCTTTCTCTCCTCACTGCAGCACACGCTCCGTGAGGGCCAGGCTCTCGGTCTGGCTCACTGGCGTCTTTGTGCTCCGGTAGGCAGTGTGTGCTCAGAAAGGTCTGGCTGCTGGACTCGCGAACGGGCATGAGAGGCCCCACGTGGGACCGTGTTGAAGTCCCAGCCTCTTCTTCGACGGAAGCCACCCTTGATCAGGACGGTGCTTGCTCGAGACGGGGACTCGGGGCCTGGCATGTTCCCCTCCTCTCTCCACAGGCCTCTCTCTAGCTTGTCTTTGGCTCATCACACACTCTGCCACTTAAGAGGGGGCTGCTTTATGAAACGGCGGCAAATGGCAAAGTGCACCCCAAGGCAAGAGAAGTAGTTGGTCCAAGCGAAACCAGCCCACCCAGCCTGGTGGGGGCTGAGCCCATTTCTCGGTTTGTCTCTTGCATTCATTCAGCAAATATTGAGTGTCTGCTGTGGGTGAGATCTGTGTGGGCCCTGGGGCGCACGAGGAGGGGAAGTGGAATGGTTTCACTCCTATTTGTGGAATGCAGGGAAGCTTGCGCTCCAAAGGGGAGGCAGCCATTGATTAAAATAAAAGTCATGTAACTAAATACTTTCGGACCTAATCATGAGGGCAAGGAGGCAAGGTCCCGTGGGAGTGGGTCAGGAGCTTGACTTGGCAGGGTGGTGGATGCATCTGGGCAGGCTTCCCTGAGGAGGTGACCTTTGAGATGGGATCTGAAGGAGAAGCAGCCAACGAGGGGTGAACTGGTGAAGAGGGTCGGGGCCCAGAGGGGAAAGCATTCCAGAGACAAGGAACAGAATGTGGGGTTGCCCTGGGACAGGAAGGGTGTTGGTACAACTGAGGGATTAAACAAAGGAGAGCAGTTTCTTCTTACCTTCGTCCGATCCTTATGAAACATCTGCTTTGTTCCTTCTGGGTCAACATTTCAAAATGACCTTGCCTTTTGCAAATCTTCCTGAACATGTTATTTGTGCCTTCCAGAAGGTACTTGACACCTTCTAGACATTCTTGCCTTGCTGGGCCTGTTCTGTCCAGGAGAAGCCCAGTGGGGAGTCCCTGGTAACCAGCACACCCCCTCTGAACCCCATGTCTACACTGCTGCAGTCCAATCCCCAGTGCCTCTGGGAACTTCTCCAGTGACGTCCCAGCTCCACTTCTTAGGGAGGTTTTCAATTAAAGCGTAATTGGGCAGGAGGCGTGAAAAGAAACAAGTGTCAGCAGTTGACCTGGGGACACCCCCTTTTACCGCCCGAGCGCTGGGACAGGGGAGTAACTGTCTAGAGCTTCTCACAGAGCAGGCCTCTTTTAAATATGTAAAATAGAACATCCCAATGCTCCGCTAATTATTTAATAATATAGCGAGTTAGGCCTGAGTTGTGAAAATCCTGACCTGGGTAATTACAGTGCATACTGCTCTAATTAATGGCTTTCGAAGATCTGTTTTCTAAAATTACATTCTCTCTGTGACCGTCATGAGCAACGGCACCATTTCGGTGGAGGGACAAGGTGGTTTCCCTCGTGAACAAACATTGACCTTGGTAGTGATTTCTTTCTTTCTTTCTTTCTTTTTTTTTTTTTTTTAAAGATTTTACTTATTTATTTGACAGAGAGAAAGATCACAAGTAGGCAGAGAGGCAGAGAAGGGGAAGCAGGCTCCCTGCTGAGCAGAGAGCTCCATCCCATGACCTGAGACCATGACCTGAGCCAAAGGCAGAGGCCCAACCCACTGAGCCACCCAGGCGCCCCTTGGTAGTGATTTCTAACCGACTCTCATTGGCTGCCTCGGGGGGGAGGAGCTGTTGCCCCACAGACACCAGACCGCGAAGCTAGAGGCAATTTCTAAGTCCTGGGGCATCTTTCTAGCAAGAGGGGAAATAAAGTCATCCTGCCCAGGTCTCACCAGAAAGCCAGGCATTGGAAGCCTTCATCCTGCAACAGGGGTTCAACCCCACCATGTGGTGAGGCCCGTGTGGGTGCCTCGGCTACAGAGATAGTGAAGCCCAAACAACCTTCCAACTCAAGACTCCATTTTTTTTTAAGATTTATTTATTTATTTGAGAGAGAGTGAGTGCAGGAGGAGGGGCAGAGGGAGAGGGCAAGGGAAAGAATCTCAAGCAGACTTGGCAGAGCGGAGAGCCCGATGCGGGGCTCGATCTTATGACCCTGAGATCAGGACCTGAGCTGACATCCAGAGTCAGACGCTTAACTGACCGAGCCCCCCAGGCGTCCCTCTGATGTTATTTCTGAGGGCCACTTAGCAGTTTGTTTACCTCATGAAGGTATTTTTTTGAGCACCTACTGAACACGACATCCTCTTTGAGTGTTCCTGGCCCTGAGAGGCTCCCGGGCGGCAGGGGAGGCCAGCAAGGGGGCAAGCCACGAACACTACGTGTGAGGGCTGGTCTGGGGTGGTCACATTTTCCATCCCAAGCACCACCCCCCGGGGGCCATAGAGAGTGGCTCCATACATAGATAGATAGAACTCCATAGAGTTCTATTTATGGATAGATACTCATAGAGAGAAAGATCACAAGTAGGCAGAGAGGCAGGCAGAGAGGGGGAATATGGATGGATACTCATACATCATACATAGAACTCCATAGAGAGTTCTCACATACACAGAGAACCAGGGAAGCCGAACTGAGTTTGGAGAGGACGAAGGGATGGGAATGATTCCAGACATCCCCAATAATTTCTAAATCCCTGACAGCCAGCCCACATCTGGCGATAAGGGATCACATGCTAATGGAAATGTGACGTACAAAAGGTGGGGGCTGAAATGTGTATTTGTTTTGTTTTTAAGATTTTATTTATTTATTTGACAGAGAGAGATCACAAGTAGGCAGAGAGGCAGGCAGAGAGAGAGAGAAGGGAGCAGGCTCCCCTCCAAGCAGAGAGCCCGATGCGGGACTCAATCCCAGGACCCCGAGATCTTGACTCAAGCCGAAGGCAGAGGCTCAACCCACTGAGCCACCCAGGCGCCCCTGTGCACCTGGTTTTTGAGGGAGTAACTGCTAGGTCCGACCTCACCAGCTTGGAGTATGCATCACTGATTTTTTTTTTCTTTTTGCATTAAGAGGGGCCTGCCCGTGGACTGGCTGAATTCAGCACCAGCCCGGGGTCTCTCCTCCCCACTGAGTTGGGCAAGAATCAGAAGGGAGCTGACCCGCTTCTGAGGTGGCACAGGAAGAATTAGAGGAGCTGGGGATTGGAGAAGGGGGTCAGTTGAGGGCTGGGAAGGGGGGCTCCATCTTTGCCACAGGCGTCACTGTTGCGATGGGCCCCACGCTGTCTGCTCCCTCGTCAGTGGCCAGGATGGGACCCTCCCCGGCCCAGGCCCTGTGTAGGGGGCAGTCTCGGCTCCCGGGCTTCTGACTCCTGGCTGACACTCAGGTTCCCACAGGCTCACCCTTTCTGTTCCTCTCTCCTCCGATCCTAGCTCCTGGATAATTCTCAGAATCCTTCAAGTCTCAGCCCAAATGCTGCTTCTCCCCCTGTCAACGTGTGCCCCAGCCCACGGGTGTCACATTACAAACATCAAGCCCCCTCGGTGCGCACAGTGGGTCTGCACAGGGTGATGGTCCATGCGTGGCCCTGGGCTCCGGCCACACCTGGCTCTGGGTCATAACTCTGCTCTTGGCAAGGTTTCCAGGCCCGTTGGGAGGCAAATGACCTACCAGGCTGTTGTGCACTGAGTCCATTTCCTAGGAATAATGAGAGATTTAAGCGAGAGTAATCTCTTTTCCCCTCATTCACCACGTTAATGGTGGTCCAGACTTTTCCACCTGAATAGCCTCATCTTTTCTCTACAAGCTTGGTAGCTCCTCATACCACGGGACCCAGGCAGCCAGCGGCTGCTTGAAAACCCTTGATCATAGTAGACTGGCACGCAGGAGATAGTGTTTTTGCTTGATGAACCTGATTTTTCACTTTTAAACTAGCTGTTTGGGCATGGTGTGGACAAAACCCCAGGAAAAGCAATAATTGAGTATTGAACCATCTTCCGCACTGACACAAACAACCTTGGTGATTTCCAGGGTCCCGTGCCGTGTCACTGAATGGCTAATTTGATCGTAAATCCTCCTTGTTCCCTGACAGAAACACTTGCAGATGGAAGCGTCCAGAGAAGGACCCATTAGATTAGACTAGCGGCTGCTGATCTGGGTGCCCTAGTTAATCTATACCACAGTTCCACTTCCGCTTTTTACTCGAGAGTGTACCATCTATGAAAGGAAGCCAACAGATGTCTCTAGCATTTTAAGGGCAGGATCCCTTACATAGCCTCGTTTGTACAAATTCAAGACTCTTGCCATCTAGTCTGAATAAAGGTCAAGGTAGATGGATGTGGTAAGACACCACAGGGCTTCGTTGCTGGATGTTTCCTATTTGAGAGGGGACACTCTCTATTGCTTGTGTGTGTCCAGCGTCCTCCCTACTCTTTCGTGGGAATAATCTTTCTTTCCTTTGGGGACACCTTCTCCACTCCATGCAGGCCTGGTGGGTCTGCGAGGCTCAGTGCACTGTGCCGGCATCTGGCCACGGGAGGCAAGTGTGTGACCCAGGAGGTCCCCCACTAGTGGCCGTGATGTACCTCCTGACACGTGCAATGAAACCTGTAACGGACGTTTGATCCAAGCCAGGGGCTCCAGGGTGCTGTCCCAGAGCCGATACAGAGATGATAGAAAAAAGAATCTCTCTCTCTCTCTCACTGTTGGGCTGGCTTAGTGGGAGCTGCCGGCAGCCATGCTCCCCCTACCCCCAGTTGGGAAGGCCCATTTGTACTAGGAGAGAATGAGGAGGAGAAAGAAGGGGGAATGTGAGGCAGGTGGCTGGTTGGCTGAATGGATGGGGAGAAGGGAGAAGGGAGAGAGGAGGAGAGAAAGGTACAAAGAAAGACAGAAGTAGAGAAGGACCCTCCGTTTGCCCCCATCCACTCACCCCCACACAATTGGGTTGCATATTGATTTCTCAAGATACTGATTCTTTAGCTCATCTTTAATTTGGGGCTACCCCAACCCAGTATTCCTGTCCCTTCATACATTCCTTTTCTTTGCATGATGGTTAGAGGATGGGTGCTATCACTTTGAGAACAAAGGAGTTCTGAGTATCACTAGGAGGGACATCTCCACAAAACAAAGTCATTTTAGATGAGCGACATCATAAGACACCATCAGAAGAGACACATGAGTGTTTCAAAGATTCTAGAGCATCAGTGTTAGAAAGGACCAAAGCTGCCATCCTCTTCAGCATTTCCCTGGTAGCTTTGTGGGACTTATGAGAGTCCTTGAGAAATCTTTGACGGAAGTGGGAAAAGGCGGATTCAGTAAGTGGTGGAACAAATTTCTTGACTGCAGGACTTCTCAGAGCCTTTAGAATGCTAAGGAGCAGGATGAGTCTTCAAGAGGGGCATAGAGAACATAGAATTCTCCAAACCTTTAATTGTGAAAGCCTTTTAAGATTCATTAATGTTGCATAACTGAAATGTAGTTCAAGTCGCTACATTAGTGGCTGAGAGTCAGACGTTGAAGGGACATGGCTGCCACCTAACCTGGAAGCTTGGATCCTGTTCAGAGCTCTTCTGTCACCCTGCATGTTCTCTCCTGCAAATGTGCTGTAGAAAATAGACATCCAGACTTGACAAGGAGGGCCCTGCTGGCAAGGCCCTGGCCTCAGAGCCAAGGTGGTGTGTGTCTATGCCGTGTCTCGGGCAGTGACGGTAACGCATCGGTCGGTACCTGCAGACGGCTGGGTCGAGCAGGGGCTCTACTGTAGTGTTCCCATCTCCATCTAACACGCAGCACAGCAGGCCTCAGGAGAGCTGGACCCAAGTGACGTATGGTCACTATTATGGCACCCAGTTGGCCAAATGTCTTCAACAGTGATGGATGTTCATCTGGAAGGTCATTACCACAGGCGTTAGAAATGCCCCCTAATTTTAGAAACACTAAATAATTCATATTGGCAGCTGAGAAAAAAAAATTCAAGGCCAGTCTGTGTTAATTTACCCAAAGTGAATTTTGGCGTATTATCGTTGTGGTGGCCATGGTTTGGTGTGGGACAGGTTATGGCAAATGCGGGATGGCCCTGTGTCTGTCCTTCTGCATGCGGGCCCTTGGCGGGTGTCACCTTACGATGGCACATCACTGCTCGACGTGGGACTTTCCTCATGCACAGCACAATGTAGTTTCTCTTTGGTTTTAATATTTGGATCAGTATTCCTCATGTTAATAGTCATATGTGTGTGCGTGTGTGTGTGTGTGTGTGTGCTCATGTGTGTGCTTGTGTGCCTGTGTGTAGTGCACTGGCGCCATCCACAACAGTTATTTGAATGTCTCTAGGATTTCTCGCCGTAGAAGTCAGGAGGCCATCATAGTGGAGGAAGTCCCAGTTTGGTGGCCCCAATGTCATTCTCTAACTGCTCGTAGGAGTGGGTTGCAATCGGTTGGCTTGGACACCTGCTACATAAAGGACAAAGAAGACAGCGGGGAACCCTGGGGTCCACCTGGAAATCTGAAGCCACACAGAGAATACAAGCCACTTCTGGCTGGACACACACATCTTAGATGAAGACGTAGCTTCTTCGGTCAAATGAAGGCGTCAGCAACGTGGAAATACCAAGACAACGGCTGGGACAACTGGACGCCAAGGAAGGAGCTCTCTCCCTGTGCCTGAGGCTCTGTTGGCCCTTTATATGGAAAGGGCTTGGCCTTTGGAGCCTTCAGCCCTGTCACTTCCCACCAAAGCGTTTGTTGGCAAGCCAGCCAGTTTCTTTAAGCCTCAGTTTCTCCTTCCACAAATGGAGATGGTAAAATCTTCCTTGTAAGTTTGTTGTCAAATGTAAACCCATGCTTCGGGGACGACTTAGATCACCTGATATACAGTTGGGGCCCAATACAGAGTTTCCTCTCTATTGGGAGAAGCTGTCGCGGCTGGTTCGCAGTGTCGGGTGAAGGGAAATGTGGAGTGTCCGGGTTCGGTTGCAGGGGTCCCGCACTCAGGGCTTGCATTCGGCTGGCATCGTGGTTGGTTCTGACCTTAACCTGCAGCTGTGGCACCCGAGGGCCTGTGTGGGTGGGTTTTGTTCACTCCATTTCAGTCGGAGCCCACGTGATGTGCCAGGCACCCACGCTGGGCACAGGGGGCTTGGACATGAATCAGATATGTGTTTCTTGGTTGGAATAGACGGGTCTGGCAAGTAGATGGGTCTGGCAAGACCCTCATCTCCATCCTTCATCCTTCTTTAGCCCCTGCTTGAAAATCTCATAGAAGACACACCTGGGAGCCGCCCACATCCTTCTCCCGTGTGGAGAACATCACGTCTTCCTGAAATGAGCCCAGTTCCCTGCAGACCCAAAGCCAGAGGCTGGAACACACTCCAGTCCCAGTACTCTAGGCCCCATAAGGCCAGCTAAACAGAACCAAAGGAGAGCGGAGGCAATTGTCTGGATAATTGAGACAAAAGTGGATTTTTTTCTTCTTTCTTTTCTTTGGGTCCTGAATAGTCCAAGTCACCGGGGCTGTTCTCTCCACCATCGGAGAAAGGACCACCAGGACTCCATCTGAGTATCCCTTTGTTAACCAAGGGGCCCAGCTCGTGTGGCTTATTAGGGCAATAAGCAGAGAGGTTGTATCATAGAGGCCGCTGTCCCTCTGCCAGCATTAACTAATTCTAGTAGCTGCTTGATGGGGTAAAGCAATTACGATGCATTTTTCATTCAATCAACTGAATCAATTAATTGCTTTACTCACATAGGAACAACAAAAAACAAATCCCCAAGCTTTCTTGTTAAATAGTAAGCATGCTAGATAGGCTGCTTTTAAATTCAACATTTACATGAAATTATCTTCTTATATAATTAACAGCTACCAGTTAATAAACATGCCTCAGATAAAAGAATAGCCCTATAAATGAACAAAATGAAAAAGCACCATTTAGCATGCTAAAGGTAGTAGGAGCAAAGCAGTCTCTAGCAAGCCTGAGAGCCCTGCTGGAGATGTTTCCGGAAGAGCTGTTCTCAGAGGCCATGTGGACAGCTGAAGATTGAGAGAGAGAGAGAGAGAGGGAGAGATTGAGAGTGAGAGAGATTGGGAAAGCCTTTCATTTAAAAATCTCTTGGATGGAAAGTATGGCGCACCTCTTGAGAGATGGTGGCAGGGGTAGAGGGAACTCTGGTGGCGGTGCAGGGGTGTGGCTCTCCTGGAAGAGTGCTTCGTATATTGGCAAATATTTTGTTCCCTCGAATAGGAAAAGGTCTAAATTTCCAGGGTTGCCCACAAAAAAAAGGGGGAAATTGAGAGAGATGTAAATGGCAGGGCCCCCACTAAACGGACCTCAGATCTGGTGGGCCAAGTTCACCCTAAGAGTAGTAGCAGCATTTGAAATGAAAAGGTCTGCATCACTCCTTGGGAGCATTTTTTTTTTTTTTTTCAAACAAGCACGTGAAGGAGCAAGGCCACTGCAGCTCTGGGTGAGATTTTACCCAAGGGGATTCTGCAAAGTGGGAGGCAAACCATTCCACCTCTGGAATGTAATATTTATACCTCCATCAGGGGAAAGCGCATGACCCTTTTCTCCCATTGTAATGGGAAAAAAGGGATATATATTTAAGAAAAAAAACGTTTTTTAAGAAAATCTCTCCCTTAATGAAGAGGGGGAACTCTCTGTAAACACCAGAATGAAACCCAGGATTGGGGGGGATATCCTGTCTGGGCGGTTTGAAGGGGGGCGAGTCCTCCGCTGCCAACGGGACCCGGCAGGATATCCTGTACATTCGGCAGGGAAATGGTTTGTGTCGGGTTGCGATGATTTGTGTGATGTTCAGGTGCCAGTTATACTCCAGTCGCTCGTCTAGGTGTAATTCAGGGGCTGTATTCATGATAGCGGGGGCCGGGGGGGGGGGGCGGGCCCTTGCAACACTGACAGGTGAAACCAATCTGAATCACAGAAGCCCATAGTTGGAGGGGCCCGACAGGCCCTGTGGAAGGAGGGAATGCCTTCCGACGTGGGCAATGCTGTCCCAGCTCCGGAGAGGACAAGGACACGGTGACTTCCCAGTGACCCTGCTCTCCAAGTATAGGATCCTGGACCGCAGGACCCAGATGCAGACCTCCTTCACACCACGGCTGTGGAGCGCATGACTTGAAGTCAGTAATATCTCATGTGTGAGTGTCTTCCCCTCCTGAAAACAAATGAAAAGACCACGATGGGGAGCGGAGGTGGTCTCGAATCTGGAATACAGCCGTGCACACCTGAGATGGACGTCTCCTCTCTTTCATAGTGTGATCAAACAAGATAATGGAAGGCGAAGTGCTCAGGGAACCATCTCGGGCCACCACAATGTAACATAATTAGTGTCATCATTTCCTATTTGCAACATAAACCCAATCTGCTTTCCCGGAACCTCCATAGGTGATGTGCCTGATACAGGTGTAAAAATTGTAGCTTTCCTGGTTCCTCCAGCCCCTTTGTTTGTCCGGAACCAGCTGGAAGCTGGGGGGGTGGGGTGGGTGGGGTCGTTCTGCTCATCTTCAAGGCTTTATCTGAAGTTGTGCAGATGCTTCCTCCTGCTTAGCTCTGTCTTGGCACTCTTGGTATCCAGAGGCAGATCATGGCTCTATAATCTGCTCGTGGGAGGGGGGCGGGACGGGGGCGGAGATCATAGTAATTTGTACTGGCTGCTTACTGCGTGTTTGGCACAGGGCTGAGCATTTTCCGTCTGTTGTCTTGTGGTGTCCTTTCAACAGTCCCGTGAGGGCAAGTACTATTTTTACCTCCATTTTACAGATGGGGAAACTGAGGCTTAGAAACATTGAGCAACCTGCCAGGGTCCCTTAGCTAGCAAATGGCTGAGCTGGGAGGCAAACCTAGGTCTTTATGATTCCAGAACCATTCATAATCTTAACCAGTAGGCTAGCCTCCCTAGTGGTTTTAAAGAAATAACACCCAAAGTAATACCTGATATTTGTGTGTTTCATGTCAGCAAAGCCATTGACCACTCTTATGTTACAGGACTTGTGCAGGACATGGACACATGGGAAAAGTCAGCTTTGGTCATTGCATTTCAGGAGCAATGGCTGGGGTACGAGGGGCAGGCATGTTAAGGGACAGGTATGTAAGGGACAGGTGTGTAAGGGTCAGGTGTGTAAGGGACAAGAGAGAAGGGACTGGCTCCGGGATAGTGGCTGGCTGAGGTTCATCTAAGTGGTCCTAAAGGGATGAAAGGGGGATTTTGAGGTCCCAGAGCATTGGAGACATGGTAGACAGCTGCAGGACTGAGCAGGGGGCCAGGGGAGAGACTCCCTAACAGGACAGAAAATCACTCATCACAAGGGAGAAATTGACACCTGGACTATTTTAAGGCCAAGACGAGATCTCAGTCCCCTGGGCCTCTGGAACAAATACCAGGGACTGGGCTGCTTGCTTCCACGGCAGTTTGCTTCTCCAGGGTCTGCAAGCAGGGAGTCTAAGAGCAAGGTGCCGGCCAGTCTGGCTTTTTCCCAGTTCGCAGACAGCCGCCTTCTTACTGTGTCCTCAGACAGCGGGGTTGGGGGTGGGTGAGACTCTCTCCAAGTCTCCTCCGAAGTCTCTGAGGTCCACCTGATGACCTCCCCAGGGCCCTGCCTCCGGGCATTATCACCCCAGGCTTGGGCTTCGACCTGTGAATGGGGGCGGGGGACAGAAACATTCAGTCCACCGCAGAACTAATATTTATCAAACACACCCTAAAAAGAGTGACAAAGCAAGCCACAGAAAGCAAGGCTTCCAACAGCCTCCGGCTGGGCTGAAATGTACAAGATGGCCAATGCCGGGTGCCGATGCGGATGGGAGAAATTCTCCGAGGCCGCTGCTGCAAGTGGCACTGAGCTCCCCACTTGGGACGTGGTGTGACAGTTTCTGAAGTTGACACACCCCATGCCCAGCAAGCCCACCCCCAGTTATGCTCCAAGTGGTGCCGTGTGCACCTGTAAACCAAGGAATATATAGGAGGGTGGGTGTTCAAAGCACTTCTTCGAAATACCCTGGACCAGATGGCACCCACCTGTCCATTTAGCACAGAGCGGGTGAATGTGTCATGGTGTTCCCACGCAGCGGAGTCTTGTACACAGTGGGAACGCGTAACCTACCACAGCAGGTAACACTGTGTATGCGTTGGAAACAGACTAAAAAGACAGCCGAGGGCACAATCCTGTTTATGTAAAAGGATAAGAATGGTCAAAACTGGTCTGTGCTGTTAGAAATCAAGAGAGGGGACATCCCCTTGGGGAGGGAATAGTGACTACAAGGGGGCACAGGGAGTTTCTGGGGGCTGGGAACGTTCTACCTCTCAACCTGGGTGCTGGTTGCTGAGAGGGCTCTGTCCATGAAAATATTGAACACTTGTAATGTGCTCCTTTTGAACATACCTTATATTTCAGGATAAACTAAAAGAAAGCTGGACCACTAAAACAGTGGCTGTGTGCCAGTGTAGTGTTGAATGGTACCCCCCACACCCCAAGACATGGCCATGTCCTAATCCTTGGAACCTGTGAACGTGACCTTCGTTGGAAGAAGGGTCTTTGCAGACATAATTAAGTTAAGGATCTCAAGATGCTATCATTCTGGATTATCTGTGTGAGCCTCAAATGCAGAGGCACGTGTCCCTAGAAGAGAGAGGGCGAAGAGGAGAGGGTGTATGGAGACAGCTGAGAACAGAGTGAAGCTGCCAGGGGCCAAGGAGCACCTGGAACCACCAGGATTGGAAGAAGCAAGGAAGGAACTGTGAGAGAAGGAATTTATTACGCCATCCAATTTGTAGCAGTTTGTTAGCGCAGACCCAGAAAACTAATAGAGCCACATAAACCCGGCTCTCAGCGGGCGTGAGGCTCAAGGAGATTTTTTAGGCAGGTAGGGGCGTGTTTAGAGTGGTGATTTCAAAAAATCATCTGGGATTCTTGTGGAAAACAGGAGGGGAGGGGACAGGAGGCAGGAGACAAATTTGTCGTGTCCTGTTGAAAAAACACAACACATACATGCATCAGTTCCTCAAATAAAATTCCATGTTCTTGTCTGACCAAAAGTTGGGGGATGGAAGGAAAGAAAGCAGCCAGCCCTCTCCCTTCCTTTCCCCAGTACTTGGCGCAGGGTTTGTGGTGGAGTGAAGGCTTGAGTGACGTGTCATCTATGGAAAGTAAGAGCACAGATCTTTGTACGCTCTGATGGATTTTGATGAATGTGTACGGTCCTGTAACGAGCCCCTTAGTGAACATTTCCATCACCCACTTCCTGTCCTACTCAACCACTGACCTGATTTCTACTAGCATGGATTAGTTTCGTCTCCTCTGCAATGAATGACGTAGAAACGAAGTCACATATCTTGTCCTCTTTTGTGTCTAAGTTCTTTCACTCAGCATGTTTTTGCTTGGCACTTTGGGCAGCTCTGTCATGAAATAGTATTCCGTCATATGGATATACTACAGTTTATCAGTTCTCTTGACGATCGACGTATTGGTTATTTCCAGTTTTTGTTACTACGAATAAAGTAGCTACAAACATTCTTGCACAAGTCTGTGTGGATGTGTGCTTTACACAAATGTGTGATTAACTGTAAAAGATACTGACTATTGGTTTTCTAAAGTGATTTTGTTGCTTTGAAATTTTTACACCCCACCAACAGCAAATGAATGTTCCTGTTGCTTTACGTCTTTGTCAAGACTTAATACTATCGGTTTTTCATTTTAGTCAATCTAGTGGTTAAAAGTGGTTTTAATTGGAATGTTGCTGACAACTGATGATGTTGCACTTGTTTTTGTGTGCTTGTTGGCCATTCGTGTATATTTTGCAAAGTGCCTGTTTGTGTTTTTTGCCCATTTTATTTATTGGTTGGTTTGTCTTATTACTGAGTTGTAAGAATTCTTTATGTATGCTGGATAGAAGATCTTTGTCAGATATATCCATTAAAATATTTTGTCTCAACCTATGGATTACCTTTTTAAAAAATGGTTATTTTAAGGGGCTCAGGGGTGGCTCAGTTGGTGGAGAATGGAACCCTCGATCTTGGGATTGTAAGTTTGAGCCCCAAGTTAAGTAATGGTTACTTAAAAATAAAATCTTTTAAAAAAAAGTTATTTGACAAAAAAATGGTTTCTTTTGAAGAGCAGAAGTTTTTAGTTTTGATGAAGTCCAATTTATGACTTTATTCTTTAGGGTTAATACTTTTTGTGTCCTAATAAATAGTCACCTACCTTGAGATGACAAAGATTTTTCTCCTGTGTTTCCTGTGGGAATTATTTTAGTTTCAGCTTTTATGTTTAGTTCTGTGATTCTTTTCAGATTAATTTTGCCTGTGGTTGGTGGGGTAGGTCTAAGTTCATCAATATTTTTTCAAGTGAATGAAAAGACCCACTCATCCAGGTGAAGAGGGCAAGTGAAAGGACATTGGTTTCCAACCATAAACTAACTAATTTGACATTTATCTTGGAAACTTACTGGGTGCCCGTCATGGTCTCAGGCTCTAGGGTTACATAATGATTGCTAACTACACATGTCTCCTGCCTGTATGGAATTTGTTATCTAGGAAACAAGTAGGTAGGAAAGAATCATGTAACTTAGACATTACTTAAAATGACCACTGTAGCAGGACCTGGGAAATAGAAGCCCCTCGTGTCGCATATATTTGGGGAAGGCTTACCGTGAAGGCACAAAGACATCATTTCAGAGTCAAGATTCTTAGCAACACTAGGGATCAACTTGGGCCAAAGCGGTGTGGAGGGGGTACATTGAAGAAGGAGGGTGTGTCATGTCTGACTGCAACACCACACACTGGGTTCTGGAAGGCAGTGCTAAGAGTCTGTTTTCATCCTGAGAATGTTGGGAGGACATGGAAATTTTGGAAGGGGTGTGTGCACGTCACATGCCTCTGCTCGCATTTTGCACCCATTTCTCCTGCCGCATAGGGGAGCACAGAGTGAGGTGCAGAGCACGTGGCTCTGCAAGGTCATATGCAAAGCTCATGGTGACAGTGGTGCAGTCATTGGGAGATCTCACACTTCCCTGTGGGTGACCCTGGCCTGGGGATGGGCCTTGGATGTGATTGCAGTGACCGCACTAAGGTGGAACTCCTGGACCCTCATGTGGAACAAGGTGACAAGATACTGGGCCCCAGCTTGACTGTTTGCAGTGCTGTTTCCCATCTATGACCTCATTTCACTGCACGTTTCACCTACAGAGAAGGTGGGGTCCTTGCTCCTGATTGCTCAGCCAGGCAAGAGTAAACACTGGCCTTTCTGCTCTGAAGTTCCCCCTCCTTTCCCATCATAACTCCTAACCAGGAATCAAGTCCAAGTTAGAGGTGTTCTCCTGGGCTCATGCTGTTGGGCCATTTCCAAGTTGATGGTGGATCTAGGGATTGGGGGTGTGAACCCTCCTTAGTTCAGGTATTGAGGTGACTGGGTGAGGTGAGCAGGGCTCAGAGATAGTCTTTTCTGGCAACGGAGGACCCACCTGATGATCTCAGCTCTTTGCAACCACCTGGGTGGACATGACCATGAGTGTTCTGGATGGGTCTCGAGTGGTGTGGTGGAGGGAACCCCCAACTTAGAGTCAGCCAGACCTGAGTCCCAGTCCTGGGTTCACCCAGAAGCCCAGTAGCCCTGATGCTGGGAAAGCCTCTGCCTCTCTGGGCCTTAGTTTCCTTCTCTGTAAAATACAGATCCTAATAACTGTAGGAATAAAATGAATAGCCTTTTTTGTGTGTGTGAGGGTAGGATTGGTGCTTGACTCATCATAGGAGCCTAATAAATGTGAGCTGCTGTGGTGGTGGCATTCTTCTTGTCATTACCGGGGAGCAAGTTAGTTGTGTGGTGGTGGCAGCAGGGCAATAATCACCAGCATCATTAAAAGGAAAAGGACATGTTGATTTATTCCTTGGGCAGTTCTCTTTCTGTGCTGGCCAGATGCCTGACTTGGAATGGAACGGCACTTGGAGGCTGCTTATGGTCTCAAACTGGAAGACTGATGTGTGGTAATAATCCTTTCCGCGAGTGTAGCATTTTTCCCTTGCAAAGCACGGTTAGGTCTCTTATTGTGGTTTAAAAAAAACAAAACTTTTTTTTTTAAGATTTTATTTATTTATTTGAGAGAGAGACAGTGAGAGAGAACATGAGAGGGGAGAAGGTCAGAGGGAGAAGCGGACTCCCCTTGGAGCTGGGAGCCCGATGTGGGACTCCATCCTGGGACTCCGGGATCATGACCTGAGCCGAAGGCAGTTGCTTAACCAACTGAGCCACCCAGGTGCCCCCTTATTGTGGTTTAGACCCAGACAACCTCTGAGGTTGGCCGGCTGGCCGGGTGTGATTATCCCTGGGTTCTGGATGACGAAGGGGAAACTTGGAAAAGAATCCTGATTTGCCAAAGATCACAGAGAAAGGTGGCGAGAGAGGTCGGATGAGAACCTGGTCGGGTCTTCCGGCTCATTCACAGCAGCGTGCGGCCAAGAAGCACAGACCGCCTGGGCAACACCCTCTCAGGAATAATCTCCACAGGTGCCATTTATATTGCATCTGCTGTATACACACCGAGGGTAGAGTACGTGCGTTGTATGGGTGTTAACTCATTTCATCCCCTCCATAATCCGGGGAGGCTGATCTCCAGGAGGTAAGGTGAGGGGCGCGAGATCCCCCACCTGGTGAGCGAGGGCTGGTTTGGGATTCCCATCTGAGCCAACCCCATGGCAAAACTGGCTGTCTCTTCACTCTCCTCTTCCACACGACAGGAGAGAAAAGGACCACAAGTGTAGGAGCCGCAGGAACTGCCTGGACAGACATGGGTTTGAGTCCTTTCCTATTCTAACTGGGCTAAATGAAACCTTTATCTTCATGGCGTAAGCTATCAGGGCCGGGTGGATGTCTGCGTATCTGCTCAGGAGCTAACAGGTTTAGTTTTATTGTTTTGTCAAAATACTGCAGAAATCAATATATCTCCATAATTCAGTGTTATACCAAGAGGCATTTTTGTGCCATATATAGCAAAAATTGTATTATACTTTTGAGATCATAGGTAATGATGACAAAGTGTTCTGTGTTCAATTCTAGCATTAACGTCTGGTTTGAACAAAGCTTGAAATATGATCTCAGAGCTAAGAGGCTTTAATATTAAGATCTTTAACTGTAATTTATGTGACAGAAGATAGGGTTTAGCATAATAAAATGTAATGGGCTCCTCAAATGAAGAGGACGAGAGACAATTGAAAACAAGGTAAAAATGGTAAATTATAAATAACGGTAAATCTACCTTTATGTTGTTACTTCATTTATTTTTGATTTGTTAGATAGGCTCTATAATTTCTCATTTTCCCATGTTTCAGAACAGAACATTTCTCAAATGGTGCCTATTTGAAAGGAGAGCCCAGAATTACCATTGGCCTCAGCTCGCCAGTTAAGGGGGTCCAAACGCTTCCGCCATGATCCTTCTTCCCCGCTAACGTTTCAGCTGTATGATTCTATTAATCTATGCTGTGGTCCCTCTCTCCCTCTGTGTCTTTTCCTTCCTGGTATTTTTGGTCTTGCTTATGTTTTTAAAATCAGTCTCTGCTTTAAAATGTCATGATGTAAATTTGTATACAAGTTATGTAGACATTAAGGATTTTAGACCCAAACTAGAAAGTCATATTCACAAAAAGAAAGTAGAGGAAGCAGATTTATTTACCATGAGGGCTGAGGGGTAAGGGCAGGGTAGTTTTTGGAATTTTTATTACCCTGTGGAAAGAACAGATGTGGCAGTTCTTCAAAAGAGGGAATTATCTGGAATTTAACCTGTAAGATTTTTTAAAAAAGATTTTATTTATTTATTAGAGAGAGAGAGAGAGAGAGCACTAGCAGGGGGAGTGACAGAGGCAAAGGGAGAGGGAGAAGCAGTCTTCCCGTTGAGCAGGGAGCCCGATGTGGGACTGGATCCCAGGACCCTGGGATCATGACCTGAGCCAGAGGCAGACACTTAACTGACTGAGCCACTCAGGCACCCTGTAAGATTTAAAAAAAAAAAATTTCATTTTTAAGTAATCTGTATGTCGAATATGGGGCTTGAACTCATGACCCCAAGATCAAGCTCATGCTGTTCCGACTGAGCCAGCCAGCACCCCTTAATGTCTTAGATGTTGAGTGTTAAACTTTTATGTTTTAATCACACTTGCATTCTCAAAATTTGCTTGATTTCTAGATTTGGAAATAAACAGGCAGAACTGGTGTAGAGAGTTAAGGAAGGTCTTAGAATGGAATGTGGCCACTGGGGCTATGGTTTCTGTTTCTGCTTTTGTTTGGAAGAGCCTAGGTTCCGTCTGCTTTAGCAGCGAGGAGGAGCCTGGCATTCCGTGTGGTCAGCGCCCTCCTGCCAGGCTGGGGTCTGCTCTGAGGGAGTCTGGCCTCCCAGTAGGAAAGATTCACGAGGGAGAGAACCAGCCCCCGCCTTGCATCTGTCTGAGTTGCCAAAGCATCTGAAGCTCTTCTCTACCCATTTTTGAATAAAAATTCAAAATTCACCTTGGCTTCGAAGTGATCGGGGAGGAATCAGTGAGGGTCCAGGCTCATAGCCTGTTTCCCTTCCTTCTCTCGGGACTGAGAAGTGTCTTGGTACCAGCAGCAGGCAGATCAAATCCGGAACTGGCTGACCACGTTCCTACAGAGTCACTGAATGTTGCGTTTGCCTGCGGGAGGGTCTTCTGTGATACGTGGCCAAAGATGCCCCCTGCCCTCCTATAGGTCTGTCCTGGTTACCAGCTGACCTCTTCAAGCGAACTTAAAACACACACGTCCTGGGATGGGGAGTCTGGCATCAGATACCGCCATCTGGGCGTGACCTACTTTACTGGGGCCATTTCGTCTTGGGACAGGAGGGTCTCCAGGTTTAGGAGGACCCTCTCAGGTATCCTGGTAGAAAAAAGATTTAATACAGGGGATTCGACATTTGCACGATCTTTGGAAGGGCTGCGAAACAGCTGCTTAGCAGGAGATGGCCAGCGTCTCTCCTAGAAACTGCCTCTGCTGGGTCGTCATAACCTCGGGGGGGGGGGGGCACACCTGCCATGCTCACCTTCCTGCCCCTCCAGAGTGGGTGACAGGACTTCAGTCCGTAGGTTTGATCTCTATCTGTATATCTGCCCGTGGCTGCCACCGGACAATACTGGTGTCTCCTTCCTCTGTTCTAGATCCTGCAGGGCAAGCGCATTGGCCACCCCTGACCCGGAGCCATGTCGGGAGAGGGAGTCTTGATTCAGTTAGGCTTTGCACCTCTGGTGCTGAGGGGCCTGCACAAGGAGCTGCCAAGATTCCAGGGTGTTCCTTGCCTCTGTCCAGGGACCATGGTCTTCCTGTCTTCCTCAACTCTGCGCCCCACAAGAAACCCAACTCTGGCACATGGTTAGGGGACCTTTGTTGGCCATGTCCATGGTCAGGTTCCTGCTCATCCACTCCTGTCTCCCCCTGTTGTCTGGGTCTGATTTCCTTTCCGTCTTTTGGACCCGGAACACCTTCCTGCTCTCTTTTTGCTGTCATCTCTCTAACTCCTGGCCTCCTAGGTCTCAGCTTCTATTCCTTTAGGGACCCCCAGCTCCTTAGCTGGGAAGGCCCCATTGTTTGTTCTCACAGGACCCTATCCTTTTCCTCCTTGGCACGTGTGTGTCACACATGCAAGGAAATGCTCATCTAAGTGTATAAGTATTTACTCCCTGCTTCCCTGCCAGGCTGTGCTCCTCGAGGTCAAGAACTTGCCCTCTTGTTCACTGGTGTGTTCCCAGAATTCCCTGCAGTGTGACCCTCAAAACATAGTTGTTTGAGCAGAGGGGTAAAGGCATGTTTCCATTGCTTTCGATGTTAGATCGTTGCTCAGGAAGCTTTGTTGCATACTAGGTCTTGAAATTAAATAACCACAATTCATCATTCCTCCTCAACTGGAAAGTAGTTTGTAGTTTACAGGTCACTTTCTCTTCATTTGTTCATTCATGCATTCGTCCAGGAAGGATTTCTGGGATGCTTCCCACGTGCATGGCACAGACCAGGGCTGCAGTTTACCTCCAGTTCTAGAAACCTCAGGCTGAGGCTCAGAAGAGTGGAGGGACCAGTTCATTTCTCAGTGCCAGAAACCAGCCTATGATCTCTGTACCACACCACCAGAGGCCACACCATGCGGGCTTGTGATGCCTCCAGAAAAACATAAATGAAAACAAACACGGGATTGTCCTCATGAGTCAGTTATCTGGGGCACACCATCTAAGCAGTAGATTCATAACAAATGAGTCTTAAAAATATAGTCATCAGGTGTAATGAGGATTTCTGACAACCTCCGCCTCCCCGTGCAAATGTGCATTTAGAACTGACTTTTACACTGTTCAAAGTATCAGCCTGCTGAAATCCTTCATTAGCGGGACCCACTGTGGACTGAATGAAATTCTGTAGCCCAAGGAAAGAGATCTGTGGGTCAATAGTCCGGGAACATGAGAAGTGTTACACAGGGGAATGTGATTTATGAAAAAGTTTTCTGATTTCATCGCAATTTTCTCTGAATCCATAAATGCCCAAACGTTTCGGTGATAGTCTACATATATGATGGAAATGAAGCCCTTCACCCAGGGTTGGGTGTAAGAAAGCAAAAAGGAGAGGGGGCTGAGCCTCTCCCTCAGGCCCACCTTCCCTGGCTCTCACCCTCCCACCCTTTCATCTGCAGGTCGGTGGGGCCCACCCACCTCGGGGTGGGGGGGGGGGCAAAGCAGGGCGGAGACCCTCCTAGTGACACCTCTCCCAAGAGAGGACCCAGCAGATCCCTGACTCCCTCAGTGGCCTCTTCCTCTTTTCAGCTCCAGACCTCCAGCAACACTGGGTCTCCTGGATGCAGGAGCGGTTCTGGAGAGCTTGTTCAGGGCTTTGCTGAGGAAGCAGTTAAAGGACAATTATATCAGATAAAACTACCTGCGGGATCCGTCTGGGTTTGGTTCCGCACGGTAAACTGATGGCTGTGTTGTGGAGCTATTTGTTCTGTGGTCTGTCGGGGTTATGACCAAAGAAACAAAGTCTGCGCATGTATACTATAGGAGATGAATATGGGGAGCCGGCCCCTGTGGTTACAGAGGCTGAGAAGTCCCCTGATCCGCCACCTGTAAGCTGGAGACGCAGGAGAGCCGGCGGTGGCATTCAGTCCGACTCTAAGGCCTGACGACCGGGGGCTGATGATGTCCATCTCATTCCGAGGGCAGGAGGAGACCTGTGTCCCAGCTCAGCACACAGGAGGGGACCACATCCTCCGGTCTTCTGCATTTTGTTCTGTCCAGGCCCCCAGCGGACTGCATGAAGCTCTCTCTGCCGCATGGAGAAGAGCCATCCCTACTCCGTCCGCTGATTGAAATGCTCATCTCCTCGGGAAGCAGCCTCACAGATGCACCAGAAAAAATGTTTAACCTGGGCACCCTGTGGCCCAGTCAAATAGACACCTAAAATTACCCACCTCACCTGTGGTTGCTCGCTCTAGCCCAGAGGCATCCGCGGGGCCCAGCCCTCCCCTAGCTCCACCATGGCCAACGCTGGCAAGGAGATGCCAACTGATATGGGGTACGTCATGCTCTCATGATGGGACCACCTTGACCAAAGTTTCTTGGAGACCTTGTGTCCTGGGGCTGGGGCAGGAGATGGGGGCGCTGCATCCCAGGTGCTGGCCACGCGAGCTTCGCATGGAGTGGATTCCATTTGGCTGACTTTGCTGTCTGGATGTTTCTGTGCCGTCATCCTGGGACTGACTCATAGAGTTCTTCCTCTGGGTTTGAACCTCTGATTCATTTTTTCAGTGAAAAGAGAAAGTTCATTTATTTCGGTCCCATCGGTGATGAACTCTTGGGTGGTTTCACGGTGGTCCGCAGCTCTAGGAGATGGTGGTGAAGTTGCGGGCCATGCGGGCTGGCTGACTGCTGAACGCCGCCCTGGCATGCTGAGCGGGCGGGGGAGGGTGTTGGCGGAGTCACACGTGTAGAAAGTACCCACCCGAGAAGGCAGGAATGAAAGTGTTTCCCTACAGCTTCTGGGGGAGAGGGGAGACCAGCTGACAGTCGCAGGGACGGCAGCACGCTGCCTGAAGTCGCAATGCTCGCCCTGGGGCATTCCAGTGAGTTTTATAACAAGCGCACATTACCAGCAGTATGGTGACCCGTGGGACGAACATGGGGCCAAGCCCGTAGGGACCTGCCCGTGTGTTCCTGTGAGGAATTTAGGGCTGGGGAGGCGGGCCTTCCTGCCTAGGCCCCTGTCCGGTGGGCTCTCTGCTTTGAGCTCTTCCCTGTGCCTTTGAACAGGATCCCGTACTGAGCACTGCCCGCGCCTCCCACCTCCTGACTGCTCTTCCCCATTCTCCCCGAACCCCCTCCTGGCCTCCCGTCTCCCCTTACCCAGGCATACTCTACTGGGTCCTTCAGGGTCAGCTCAAGGTTTATCGCACCCACAAAACCCCCCTAACCCTCCTTGCCTCAATTCTGTCTGTGAAATGGGACCAGGTCAGCTGAGTAGCTGCCTTCCATGGAAACACACACGGTTCCAGCATTCTCCCCACTCCAGCCTCCCCTGCCAGCGAAGCCTCAAACCCTTGTCTGTGTCCAGCCTATCCCTGTCCCTAGTCATCAGGCCACCACTCAACAGCATAGGTGCTGGCCTTGACCTTCACCTCAGCAATGCCTCCAGGTTGCTTGGGGATGCCTTGCAAAATGCAGACCCTTTCCTGGGAGTGTGGGGGATTTGTCAACCAGCCAGCAGGAGTGAGAAGCCTGGGAGCAGGGGTGGCAGGGTGCGGGGGACTGGGGAGCAGAGAGGGGGCACTCCCAGTGTCACTGAAAGCCAAGCCTCAAGGAGGGAGCAGTTCAGGAGGCCCCGGGGAGCCCTGCGTCCGTGGCCTGGGGCAGCTAACCAGGGCGCGTGCGCAGCCGCAGGCGGACCTCCCACCCACCAGGCATCTGCACCCCTCCCTCCGCCAGCAGCCACGAAACACACGCCGTGAATCAGGTGTGTCCACGATCATGTCTCACCTGTTAGGGGGGACCTGTGAGATGCTGCGTTCAAGAGCAGAAAAGGCTCTGGGGCCACCAGCAGGGCAGCAGCCGTTTCTTACAGGAGGCGGTTCCCCTGCCTGCTCCGCTCCCGCCTCACTCCGCTCGCCCATCCCTTCCTAACGTCCAAGGACAACTTTTCATAGACAAATTTCCTGCAGTGGGGCAAATGTCTGTGAGTGACATCTGTTCTCCCTGGGGTAAAATGAAAGATATCTGTGGGTGTCACTTTCCAGTTCGGCGTGGAAGGCGCCTCTGCGCCCTCGGCTGATTTTCCAGGGATTTCCACGGACACGGTGTGGGTGGGGGGCGAGGACAGGGCCCTTGTCACTGCCATCTCCTTGCCTTTGACTCATTCAGAGGCAGAAACTTTCCCAGTCTGTGATTTCTGGAAGGCAGCCTTGCCTCTGTCACCACCACCACCACCACCACCGTCACCAGTCACCATCGTTAGCATCACCACAATGACCCTCCCGCCCCCACCGGGTCTTTATCTAAAATGGGGGAAGTGGCTGAATCCATTTGACCATGAGTCTTGAATTCCAACAAGATTTTCATTCCCCTCACTTGCTCTAAGACTTTTCTGCACAGCCGGTGTAATAGGTTTTAGAATTTGATTACAGCACCATCTACTGGGTACTAGACTTCCCATTTTTCTAGGCCTTTCCGGCACATTGGGTTTTGGTCCTTCTTTCTGTTTTTTTCCCTCCCCTCTGCTCTCCTCTGCTCTTCTCCCAGCAAAAGCACCAATTGTTAGTTTGAAAAGGTGCCATCAATTAATTCATGAGGGCGAGGTTCTAGTAAAATGACGAGAAGCTTACATCCCTTGTCAATAAATACTTACAAAGACAATGGCCCGCACTTACCACAATGCATTTCATATAATTATTTCCTGGGATCAATAATCTCATCAGTGGGCTCGGTGATGGGGACATCACAGTAATGAATGGCTGCGTGCCGCGGCGGTCAGCAGTGCTGTCCTTAGCCCTGTCACCTCGGAGCTGCCCAAGGGCATGACGGGAGCCAGGGCTCTGCCGGACACGGGATTAATCATAGTTATCCCAACTCATATTCGTGTAATTTGCCTTCCTTATGCAGCCTGCCCCGAATTGATCAGCATGGATTTCTTGGTGCACACTAGGCCGCTCTTGCCGTCTAGAGGAGAGTGGGAAGGACTCCGGGTACATGGCAGGGAAAGGACAAATTGGATTAGTCACGCTCAGGAAGTAACAAAAACTGAATCGCACCAGAGCATCGCTGGCGTGTGTTGGCAGAAGCCAGGCTGGGCCTTCTCGGGACTCTGGGAAGGGAAGGAGAGCCGGCCTATGTGCTCCCCGGGGCTCCGTAGGGGCCAGTGCCAGCCACTGGAGGAGCCGGGAGCCAGGCCAGCAGGGGGAGGGGACTTGCCTTCTGGTATCCTCGGCTTCCTGGCTGGCTAAGGGGCATGGGCCATACTTTTCCAGAGACCTGTTTACAAAGCCCTAGGCTTTGGGGCCGCGTGTCTGTAGTGGTCATTGATGGAGGCCATGGCATTGTGGTCACACCAGAGTGTCTCAAGTCAGCTGCAAAAGTAGCCAAGATCCCTACAATTGTTACAGCAAAGGCAACTGAACTCCTGAGTTTCTTTTATTTATGGGGAGGTGATGGGTTGTAGAGAAACGTCTGCATCTGTGCAGTATTTCCTTCTCTGAGACAGTTGCCCCTAATTTGGTCCCGTCTGGTCCCTTTGGTCAAGGACTGGATGTCAAGGTTCTCCGTGGGCACAGAACCTTTCTCGACTCCGAGCCTCTGCAGGGGCTAGTCCCTCCGCCCGGAGTACCCTTCTCTCCATTCGTTCCCTCCAAGCCGAAGCCCCACCGACTCCCAGCAGCTAGTCTCTCCCCCCGCCAGTCCCGCTGACCTGGGTCGTCCCCGGATGCCGGTGCATGCCACCTTCTGGTTCAGTCACTCTGCCTCGCCCCTTCCCTATTGAGCCAAGACCCTGCCTCCCCGATGTTGGTATCTGGTATGCCTGCAGCATGGCACGCGGTCTTCTTCTTTTTTAAGTTTTTATTTTTAATTAATTAATTATGTTTACTTTTTGTCCATTCTTTTTTTGTCTCTTTGAGGTGTAAATCTTTTTTTTTTTTTTTAAGATTTTTTATTTATTTATTTGTCAGAGAGAGCGAGCAAGCGAGCACAGGCAGACAGAGTGGCAGGCAGAGGCAGAGGGAGAAGCAGGCTCCCCGCCGAGCAAGGAGCCCGATGTGGGACTCGATCCCAGGACGCTGGGATCATGACCTGAGCCGAAGGCAGCCGCTTAACCAACTGAGCCACCCAGGCGTCCCGGCACGCGGTCTTCTTGATTGCGGTTTGCTCCTTCATACCTCCCCATGTTGAAGGTGCTGAGCGCTTGCTTTGTTCTAAGAGCTGGGGCTGGGGAGACAAGCAAAGCAGCGTGACCCTGTTCTCACAGAGCGTGCAGTCTAGTGGGGGGAAGCGGGCTTTGATCAAACAGCCCCCAAGTATATACGTGCAAGAAGGATGGGTACTCCAGAGAGGTGCCACGCGTATAAGAGAAACTGACTTGATAGATCAGGGAAGGCTTCCTGGAGCAGGTGAGGTAAGACCTGAGTCTGTAGGTGGGGCAGAAGGATGGAAAGAAGCTGGGAAGGAAGAGCATGCCAGCGAAGGGAAGAACACGGGAAGGGTGCGCTCATGAAGATGCTGGCAGCTGTGGGTTAAATTGGGTGTCCTCCCATCCCCCCAAATATGGAGAAGTCGTGACCCCCAGAACCTATGAATGTGATCTTACTTGGAAATAGGGTCTTCGTGGTTGTAATCAAGTTAACAAGCACCTGAACCAGAGTAGGGTGGACCCTTAATCCAGTCTGATTGGTGTTTTGATAAGGATGCAGAGAGGCTGGCAGGTGATGGAGAAACCACGTGATGATGGAGGCAGAGATGGGGGTGCTGAAGCCGCAAGTCCAGAACCCCGAGATGTGCAGTGATCGCCCGAAGCTGGAAGGGGCAGCTCCCTGGAGCAGGTGGTGACAGACCCAAGTCTGCAGGCGGGGCGGAGGGAGGGCAAGAATGGGGGAAGGCAGGTGGGCAGGAGGAGTGTGCTGCTCTGAGGAGAGATGGGAGATCAGAGTCTGGCTGGGTGTGCTGAGGACAGGTTCCATGACCTAAGAGTGGGGCACTTTAAGGAGGCCTGTCTGCCCTGGTTTGGGGGTGTCCTGGAGAGCAGGCCTGTGAGCAGGGAGCACAGCGGGCAGCTAAGGACGGATGGCTAGAACCAGCGTGGTGGGGAGGGAAGCAGAAGGATGGGAGAGGTCCAGGGCAGTGGCTGGCTGAATGAATGAAGGAGCGATCAGGGCCCCGAACCACCTGCAGAGGAAGGGCAGACCGAATGTAGGCAGAAATCGCCTGTGTTGACGGAGTGAAGAGGGGCCAAGCTCCCCTGGGGCAGAGGACGGGCTATCATGTGGCCGCTTAGACAATGGCCAGTCTAAGCATCCCCAGTGTTGGACCCACCCACGGTCTTGCGAGAGGTTGCAGGAAGGCTGCCAGCCCGTCTCTGAGCCTGGGGTCCCCAGGTGATGACAGAGCTGGTGCTGGAAGCTAGTCCTTGCCGGTCTGGCTGTCTTCTCCCCATGTCTTTGTGACCCCTCCTGACAGAGTCCCACCCGCATCTGTCAGCTCGCGCCCGCCAGAGGCAGCACCGACCGAAGTGGTTCTGAATTCACTTTCTCTTCTCCGTGTTACTTTATCTTGCGGTATTTTCCGCACCTTGACTCTCTGGTGAAATGGGAGATTTTAATAAATACAAAAGGACACAACTAAAGGACACAGAGAGTCTGGTCAGTCGGCCACTGCCTCCCGATGACATCTCTCGGGGTCAGCTCTGGCCTGAGCGTCTTCAAACCAGGGCGCGCTCTCATAGAGGCCCCCCGCCCCCGCCCCGGCCATGGTTCCACGGATGGCAGGTGGGGAGGTGTGGACGTGGAGCCTGGCCCAGTTACAGGTGAAACGGGCAGGGGTTTGGCTCAGTCTCAGTGGGGCAGGCTTGCTGAAGAGTCTCCCCTTTGTGGTCAAGAGGGTCTGTGGCCTTCGGGGGCAGCCTAGTGGGGTGGGAAGAGACGGTGAGGAGACCCGCGTTCTGCCCTGGTCCACCACCACTCCCTCACTGTCTTTTTTGGGTCTCTCTGGGCCTCAGTCTCTTTCTCTCTAACATGAGGAATTCGACTAAGTAATCCATAAGGATATGTTTGATGCTAAAACGCGATGGTCTTTGTTTTATTTTATTTTTTAAGAAAACTCAGGAGTGGGTATGATCCTTGCAAATTTGAGTTCTATCTTGCATATCCGAGCTATGGAGCTCACAGTGCCCTCTGGGTTCTAACTTGGCCCTAGCTGTCAGCTAACATGTACTTCTGTGACGTGTTCGCAGCGGATGATGGTCTTATGGGCGTGTTTGTCAAGGGAGAGTGGGAAGCTGCCATTGAAGAGCTACCCCCACATGGTGCCTGGCCTTCCCTTTATTCCTGCTGCCTCAGCCACCGGCCCTCTGTATTCGTCAGCTTTGGTCAAAAAGATGCTGCTTAAACAGCCCCAGACTCAGTGGCTTAAGACGACCGTCATCTACTCTCATTATCTCCTTCTCTGGATCGGCTGGGGCTCAGCTGATGGTGGCCAGACTTGTGCATTGGTCTGGGGACCTGCAGGGGATCACACAGTCTAGGCTGGGCTCTGGGGGGTGGTTCAGCCTGGCTTTACTCTCCTTCTCCCGGGGCCAGTGGGGCTAGCCTGGTCCTTCTCGTGGTGGTGGCAAGAGACACCAGAGGGCAAGCCCAATCACATGAGCACTTGCCAAGCCCTTGGTCACGTCATGGCCGCTAGCACTTGATCGGCCCAAGCAAGGCACCAGTCCAAAGCCAAGTTGAGGCCAGGAAAGTGTCCTCTACGTCTTCACTGGGAGGAATTGCAAAGTCACAAGGCAAAGGGTGTGGGCTCAAGGAGGAGCACAGAATCGGGGTCCTTAATGCACTCTGTATCTTTACCAGTGAGTAGACATACTGATACCACCCCTCACTGCGTGCTTGTACGTCCCTTCGTGCAGGGACGACTGTGGTTCTCACCAGTATCAATCTTGTTGAAACTGGGCTGTACCCTCAAGGCACCCCCAAATACCACCAAAATACTGTCAGAGTTACTCCCTGAAGTAACATCCCTAACACACCCACCAAGTGAGACTGGGAGCTTTCTTCCAGCTCTTCTTAGCCTGAAAATAGATCCCATTAAGAGTGTATAATCACAGCAGCAAGTTTAAAAACTACTTGAATCAATTCTTTATTCCCAGGGATGGACATTCATTTAGATTCACTTGTTTCCATGTGTTTTAGATGATAGGATTTGGTTTGTTCGTCCTTTTTAATCTTTTTTAATACATAAAATATAAACATGGGTCAGAAGTCAAAGCCACATAAACAGGAGTACTTAGAGAAACCTCACTCCCAACCCCTTCCCTCCACCTCGTTCCCACGGATTTTCTGTAAAGAGGCATTTTCATTAGGTTTTGATTATTCATTCCTATGTACCTCCTTTTTAAAAATTTTTTTAAGATTTTATTTATTTATCTGACAGACAGAGATCACAAGTAAGCAGAGAGGCAGGCAGAGAGAAAGGGGGAAGCAGGCTCCCTGCAGAGCAGAGAGCCCGATGCGGGGCTTGATTCCAGGACCCTGGGATCATGACCTGAGCTGAAGGCAGAGGCTTTAACCCACTGAGCCACCCAGGTGCCCCTCCTGTGTATCTTCTTAAAAACTATGCCTGTATGCCCATGTGTGCATATATGTATGAATTTTACTTTTTGTCTTATATAAAAAGTAACATGTCATATATACAAAGTTATTATAATTTATATAATAATATATTGTTGTGTATCTTGCTCTCCTTTAACAAAACTTATGGAAATCGCTCCATATTTTCCGTAGAACTCTCTCTCATTCCCGCTGATGGCCGTGGAATGCTCCCAGGAGTGCTCCGTGGCATGGAAGTGGCAGAATGCCTTCGCTGGGTGCGTATCCTGTGTCTTGTTGAGTCGTTTCATCAGGACACGTTTTACAAGTGTCAGGCACCCCCCTCCCCGGCAGGTGTGCTATTTTGTACCTTCGTGTGTGGCGACTGAGGGTGAGCCCCGGCCTGGTTTCTGTGGCGATGTTTAGGAAGATGAAATGGAAGCTCAAGCCATTATCCGATGACCTGAAATCCCGTGGCCAGGGAATTTTCCGTTTCCTGGTTCAGTCCTTGTGCAGCGTGGGGTGACTGGCTTGGATTTTCTGTGTAGCTGCCGCAGAACTTCCCCTTCACTAGGGTATGCTCTTTCGTACTTGCGGGTCGTGCTGTATCAGCGTCCCTGGGCAGCTGTCACAAATTGCCACAAACTTGGTGACTTAAAACCACAAAACTATTCTTGCACAATCCTGGAGACCAGAATGCCGAAACGCATCCCATGGGCCTCGATCTAGATGTGGACAGGGCTGGACTCCCTCCAGAGGCTCCTGGTGAGGAGCCATTCTATGCCCCTCCTTCTGCTTTTGCTGGCCACCAGCGTCCATCAGCTTGTGGCCTCATCACTCCCATCTCTGCCCCTGGAGTCACACCACCTTCTTCTCTCTGGGCCTCTGTGTAGAGTCTTCCTGCAGCTCCTTCTTCTAAGAATATGTGCGATTGCATTTGGGGATCATGGAAGAGTCTGGAATGATCTCCCCATCTCCAGATGCTCAATTAAAAAAAATCTTATTTATTTATTGGGAGAGAGAGAGAGAGAGAGAGAAGAGAATATAAGTAGGGGGAGAGGGAGAGAGAGAATCTCAAGCGGACTCCACAGATGATCACGAAACCTGATGCCGGGCTCGATCCCAGGACCCTGAGTTCATGACCTGAACCACAATCAAGAGTCAGATGTCAAGCGACTGAGCCACCCAGGTGCCCCTCCCCATCTCCAGATCCTTAATCATATACCTAGAGATCCTTTGTGGGTTTTTTTCCTTCTCTCTGTTTGGCCACATTAGACAGTATTCACAGTTCCAGGGATTAGGGCGTAGATATCTTTGGAGGGGAGCTCACTGAGCCTACCACCAGCACTTTTGATTTGGGAGGGGACAGATCCTGCCTTCCCATGCGGTGCTCATGTCACACGTGGTGGCTGTGCCATGGCACCTGGGGCCTCTGCCTCCAGGTCTGGAAGATTCCCTGGGATCAGTCTCCTGGGAGGATGATGCTGGAGAGAGATGCCCGTCTCCAGACCCAGCACCATCCTAGAGACCAATAGCCTGACCAGTTGGCCCCCTGCCACCTAATAGCTTGTGGCTAGTAAGTGTCTCCTGGCTTCAAGGGGACGCTGGGATAGTGGGTACTGTGCAGTCAGATGAACCTGCGTCGGCCGGCGGCTTCTGATACACACCGGCTCTGGGAACTCGGGGCATCGCTGACCTTCCCTGACCCTTGATGTCTCAGGGAAGACTTTTTTTAAATAAAGATTTTATTTATTTATTTGACAGACAGAGATCACAAGTAGGGAGAGAGGCAGGCAGAGAGAGAGGGGGAAGCAGGCTCCCCGCTGAGCAGAGAGCCCGATGCGGGGCTCGATCCCAGGACCCTGAGATCATGACCTGAGCTGAAGGCAGAGGCCCCAACCCACTGAGCCACCCAGGCATCCCTTTTTCTTGATTTCTTGTAAACAGAAAAAGCCTAGAGACCAAATAACATTTGTAAGACACAGATCACTCCATCGTACTTGAGAGGCAAGGACAATTTCATTTCTTTATGTTTCTACATCAGGTCCTGCCTGTTCCCAACTTATCCACTTGGCAAGAATTCCCCACTGGTCACCTCGAGGCACCTTCTCTTTCTGGGGATTTTGTCGAGATTCTAGGGCATACAAAACCCAAGAAAAAGGAGATGAGGCCATTCTGTCACCACCCAATGAGCCCTTTGCCCAGGTTCCTGGTAGTTTCCCAGGTGGCTGTGCTCCTTCTGTGCCCCGAGGCTGTCATACCCTGGCAGGAGGTCAAGCCCATGGGCACCCAGCCTCCATGGGGCCTTGCCGGCGGCCCTCTTCCCAGTTCAGCTCTCCCAGTGCACTCCATGAGGGGTGGGGGTGGGGAGTAGCCTTCTTCCCAGTTCAACCTTCCCAGGGCACTGCTTGTAGAGTAGGGGGGACAAATGTCCTGCTCTCATTGAACCCTCAAAAGTGCATCCTGCCCTAGTCAAGGCAGGCCTGCCCTTGTCCCCTCATCTTTCTCTGGGGCCCAGAGTCTCTCACACCCTGGTCCTCAGGGGTGGCCAGAGGAGCTCCCTTGGGCTGTGCAGGAACAAGGCTATTTGCAGTCAGGTGGCCTCCGCGGACAGCCCGGCAATCTTTGTTCTTTACAGAGACTCAGCCCTAAAAACCTACACCCCAGCCCACCCTGCAGGGAGTAAGGAAAGACCAAACTCTGAATAAATCTGGCCCAGCTGGAGGCAGGGTGGGCACAGGGAAGAAAATTCCTTTTATTCCCTAGACGTTATACGGAAGAAACAAGGAGCCTTTCAGTGGTGTGGGATGTGGCCGGTGTTCAGTATAGGCGATCTCTCTCTGGCAGCCCCCCACCCTGTCCCCGCTGTAGTTCCGGGCCACAGCCCATGGCTGACACAGAGTGACTCAAAAGCCTGCAGCCAGTCCCTGACAGTGACAGCGGCTGTAGGGGGCTGGCGCTAGTTCCCCCCTGTAGGGACTTCCTGGAGGAGGTGGCACCAGGTGGTGGATGGGGGCGCCAGTAGAAGCCACAGAGAAGAAACGGCTCCGGTCTTAGAGACCATTTGGGAGGAATGAGTGGCCCTGGGACCATGGTCCTTGGGGACAAAAAGTCAGCCTAGGGAAAGAATCTCACCGGTTATCCAGGAGGCCCTCGTTTTGGCTCCATGGAGATAAGACAGGTCAAGTGCAGTCCCGTGGAGACAGACCAGGAGGATGGGAGGTACGTGGCTCAGCGTGCCGCGTGGAGGGATTGTATTTTGTGACAGTAGCCACACTTCTTTCCCTGGCATCTCCTGCCTCCCTTACCCATCCCCCAGAAGTGAGAGCAGAAGGGCACAAAGTGAGATCACTAGCTTGGAATTTCCAGCAGCCTTGGTCTGAGGGTTTGAGCGTAGGGAGATCTTTGAAAGGATGCAGATCAACCAAAGCCAGTTTTCTCTACCCTGTGGCAGGATCCCTTTTGGGGGGATTAAGGGAAGAAGGGAGGGAGAGGGCTTTGGCACTGGTGGGGAGGGAAGGGTCCCCTCCCCAGACTTGAAGCCCAAGAGCACCTCCCATTCCCCCAGGGTCGGGCCCCAGAATAGCCCTTCACCCGTCCTGGTGCCAGAGCTGAGGGGCAGAAAAGGCCAGGCATGGGAGTCTGGGCCCAGGGAGTTCACAGGGACCCAGAGACACAGGAATGGCCAGCTGGCTCTGGGTGCTGGGCAGGAGCTGTGGGCTGGAGGGCTGGAGAGGAAGGGGGAGAGATACCCATTAAGAGGTGGGAGGCAGGGGCCTGGGAGGGTCCTCCATGGACCAACAGGAGTGGTTTGGGAGCAAGACTGGCAGGGAGTGAGGGCATCAGGGGTGTGACAGATTCTCAGCCTCATATAAGCCCAGCACAGCCCCATGCTGGGGCCAACCAGTGCCCAGTCGGGTAAAAGTGAGTTTTGGGGAAAGAGGGACTCAAGATAGAAACTAGCTTCGCTTACTTGAGCGCAAGTTACATTTCTTCCTCACCAGGCTTTGGGGCCTGAAACATCTTCACCAGAGTCTAGGATCCCTATCATGAGAGTTTTACAGCTCCGTGTTTCTAGCAGAGAATTAATTCACTTTCAAAACCAGTTGCTTTTGGCCACTTAATTTTTGAAGAATGGAGAGAGGTTACAGACAGACCTACTCACACACACACATTCCCCTCAACACTATTTTCTGCAGAAAAGGGCACTGCCCACTTGCTTATAGCATTTCAAAAAGCGTGATAGTCTCATTTGACAACAAGAGTGCAAAAGGATGTTTGAAAATTATTTTCCCCAGTTACTCTCGAAAGCCTTTCCACGGGCTTGGGGCTGGCAGGGGTGGAGAATAATCTTGTCTTCTAGTGCCCCTTCTTACCTAGTACAGCTCTGAAACACCAGCCAACAAGAAGAGAGGTGGAAATTTATCTGTATTTACAATATATGTGATACGTAGAATTTACACACTCATATTGTATATAAAATTTGTTACTCAGAAAAGGGTTAATTGCACAGTTGACATTTATTGCACACGTCCTGTGACTGGGCCCCCCCTGCTTCACAAAGCAGGCTTCCTGTAACCCTCCAGACAAGCCCACCGTGGCCGTGGTGTTCGGCTGTTCACTGCTCTGTCTCAGGCCCGGGATAGGGGCTAAGGATGCTAAAAAGAACGACGTAGTCTGTGTCCCGCCGGGGCTCAGAGTTTAACAAGCAGGGGCGAGCCCGTCTCCCTGCCCCTGCTAGACGGGCGAGAAATCACTGCATGAAGATGGTTCAAGGCTGTGACGACGGAGAGAAGGGAGCATTTCATTCTGCCTGGCAGGAAGGCTTCCTGGAGGAGGTGGTGCCTGAACTGGCAGTGAAGGGATGACGAGGAGTATGTCAGCGTGAAGGGCTGTCGGCAAGATGGCCACAGGTCATTCTGTACAAATCCACCGTCACCCAGTAACTGCGCACAGTTCTCAAGTCAGCCTTGGGTGGTGGCCCCCCAGACTTGGCTCGCTTAGTCCCTCTGTGTGGGGTGCTCTCTCCCCATCGTCCTCCAGAATGTGGCGAAGTGCCAGCTGGGCCGCGCAGCCATTTCCAGGTGGAAGGAAGAGCGAAACTTCTCACGCCTTCGGTTCCTCCAGCTGGGGAGGGCTGCTGAGCAAGTGAATGAATGAATGAATGAATGAATGAAGCACAGTTAGCCAACAGCAAGTGCCCCCAAAGAAGCCTAAGCCAGAACAGGGAAGCATGGGAGGCTGTCTCCCCGGTCTCTTTGAAGTGTTTTTCGTTGCTCGAGACCGTTACTCTGCGCTGCAAACACACACATGGTTGCAGACGAAATCAAATGAACGGTGAATCCAAGCTTGGCTCAGTGTCACGGGCAGAAGTCACGGGCTGGTGGTCAAGAGGCCCACATGCTACTTCTCCCTCCTCTTTCAGTGTGAGGACTCTGTAACACAGGCAAGGCACAGAGTGAAAGCTTGGGGAGACTTCTCGGCGCTGCAGAGGGGCTCGGGTGGGGTCCCGGACTGCTCTCACTCAGGAGAAGGCACTGCTGCTGCACAGTGGCGGTGGCGCGGGTCCCCTGGATGCGTCCACGTCCATTCACACGGGGACTTGCACCTGCTTGCCACGTGGCAGATCTCGGGCTGGCATCTCCAGCCCAGCCCCTCTGGGCACCGCCACCTGGATGACCCCCAGGCTCTTCTAAGTCACGTTCTTAAGTGGCACCCATCACGGTCTCTCCAGCGCCGCCTTCAGGCTTGTCCCCGCCGCCTCCAGCTTGGTTCGTGACAGTCATGACACGCAGCTGGGGCACCTGGGCAGCGGCACACGCCCCTCCCTCCCATTCCCTCCCACCCCAAGCCCCAGCCACCGTGTTCCTTTGAGCACCGAGCCCTCTTGCCAAGTACCTCTTGTTCTTGTGGACCTGCTCTCCCTTACCCGGAACCCTGCCGCAGCCTCGAGCCCATTCCTCGCTTCTCGTCCTTCCCCCCGCTTCCCTCCTCCAACCAGACATCAGAATGTCGTTCCCGCGTTCACACCTCTCCTGGATGCTCTCCAGTGACCCCCAGCATGTGTCGGAGAATAGCCAGCCGCGTGGGAAGGCACAGGATGCCTGGGGTTGTCTCCTAATGGTCCCCTCCCTGACACCCCCCACCCGCTGCGGCACATGAGTCACGCCCCCTGGTCAGCAGCCCCCTCCCCTCCCCAGCCCTGCGTCCTTCCGGGGGCAGGCCTAGAGCATAGTGAGGGAGAAAGTGGATTCGTGGTCTGAGCTCTGACGCTAACTAGCTGTGTAACCCCAGGCCCAGAGAGGTTAGCTCAGTTGCCCGTGGGGGTGTCTGCGCAGAGGAGGAAGAGCTGGGGGGAGGAGTATCACCCTTGGGCAGTCCTGGGTCTGCATCCCAGCGTGGCCTCCTGGAGGAGTGTTCAAGGAGAAGGGGGTGGAGGGGTCCTGGAGGTCCCTCAGGCCCTTCTCCAAAGCGGGCGGCGGGGGGGATAACAGAACACAGCTGTTTGTCCCCAAGTCCTTGGAGCCATCAGCCTGACCAGTGACGGGCGAGGAGGAAGCGGCAAGTTGGGTCTGAGACCCGAATTTTAAATTGGACACAATGTTAACAACAGAAACGATCTGGACGTGTTTCCTTCTAGGACGTGTTTCCCGCAGGGACGGGACTTCGGCACGCACTGTTGGGCTTGGTGTCCGGAGAAATACCATGATTTCAGGTTGTGAACACACGATCTCAGCCCCTCTTCATGGACACCGGCGGAGAATCCATTGCTGGTGGCCGGGCAGTGCTCTTCCTTTTCTGCCGGGTTGGCTTGCAGGGTCTGTCTCCTGGGCATCTCTGGGTACCCAGATGGGTCCCCATCCGGGTCTGCTGTAAGGGCACGCTAGGGTCCGATGGCCTGAATTCTGGTCTAAACTGCCGTATGTATCCAAAGTGAGGTGGCAGGTGTGTGCTTGTCACGGCTCCAGGTGAAGGAACGGTGACCAGGTCTGCCTCGGGTTTGCAGTCGAACTTCTGGCTGTAGCGTGCGGGCCCGCACACGTTTCTTGGGCCTGCGGGGTGCCTTCCCCGCCCGCACCGGGCCAGGCTGCCTGAGGGCCTCGGGTTGGATGCCAAGAATAAGTAGGGATTAGTTCTTCCCATCCGCCCACAACACAAAGCTAAACTGTTAATTACAGCATAGACACTGCAGAGAACCGGCAGCATGGAACGAAGGCCACCAAACTGAAACAAAACAAAACAAAAATTCAACGAAAGATGCCCCGTACGTCGGGAGAGGTGAAATGCCTCTTTCCAAAGCTATGAGTCTTACCCAGCTGGTAATCCGCAGTTTAAAGAACTTTCTTAATTTAATAAAGAGGTGATTTTACACTTAGGCCTGGAAAACCCTCATACCTTCAGCACACGGTTTCAGTGAAATATCCCTCAACATGAAAATATAGACAGTTAGTTTTTTCTTCCAAAGTGCAACACGCGAGCCTCCCATTCCTGGTTTATTATGCTTTCTGTGTCTCTGCTCATTTTTCACCAGTATTGCATTAAGTATTGATATTGATTTCTTGTAAATGGGGCTGAAATGGATGGCCCACAGTTTTTTGTTATTGTTCGGTGGCACTTGTATGTAATTTATTATGGCTGCCGTGGAAGCTGGCCCTCGCTGCTACGGCTTAAATTAAACGTGCCAGGCTCTGGCCTCTGCTCGTCACCTGCATTTCTCATTTGATATCAGAAATGATTATGTATAAAGTTTCCCTTTCCTCTCCTCCCCACTCCCACCCCCACCACACAGAAACACTCTCGATGCCCTTTGAGCTGTTTTGGAAGTCTGTGCTGGTAACTTCTGTTATTAGTGGTTGATAGAAAGTAGGAGGAAAGGGTCGATCTCCTCCTGGCAGCTGGGTTTCTGAGAGTCTGGAGGACGGGAGACCTGGACTCTGGGCCTGGTTTTGCTCCTGCCTGGTGAAGTGACCTTGGGCCAGTCTCCTCTCTCTCTCGGTCTCATGGTGGGGCTGGCAGGGGAGCAAGGATGGCTCTGTCAGCACCTGTATGGTCTGCAGGACTGTGGTGACAAGAGCCATAGTCCCAGGGCTGGCAGCTTCGTGCCCTTTGCGTGCGTGATGCCCACCGTGTCTGGGGCTAAGCCGGCGGGGCTGGCAGGATGGCACCCGAGCGGCTCCTGGGGCATCTCCTGAAAGCAAGGCATCATGCGTTTGTTCTGGGTATGAGCAGCTATGGGGGGGGGGCCCATCCAAGGGGTGGTGCAGGTTCAATCTTGAGGCCAAAGAGCAGCCCTTCCAGAAAGGGAGAGTGCAGGGCAAGGGTGAGGGGAATGGGCAACGTTCTCTCTGTTTGTTGGAGCTGCTCACCTGGGCCAGGCCAGAAAAGCCACATCAACTGTCGCAGAGAAAAGCTGTGACCTTGGCCTTCCAGCATGCTCTTGGTCCGCAACTCCCTCCTGCCCTCGCCGCTATGCCCCATCTCCTCTTCTGTGGACTCGGATGTGTTGAACTTTTGGCCTGTGTGTCTTGCAGTGTGGTGGGTGCCGTCCTAGGGGGTCAGGGTGTGAGAGGCTCCAGGAGCTTGGGGGACAGGAACTGGCCCGGTGTAACCCGCAGCGTGTGTGCGGTGAGTGTGTGTGTGTGTAGCCGAGTGTGGGTGTCTTTATCCTCGAGGCATCTCTCGCTGAAGATATGTTCAAGTTGCGTCCTCTTAGATCTGATGTTTTTTGGTCCACGTGGTTTTCACTGCAAATGATTTCGCATTAGGTGTGAAGGATTCTACTGAAGGGAGCTTGCCAAGTGCCTTGCACCAGACGCTGGCCGCCTCTGCGGCCTCGGCTTTTTAAGGAACTGAGTTAGACTTTTCTGCATTCAGCCGGGGGCAAAACAGCGTCTATTAATTAGACTTTCATTTCTATTGATAATGGGGCCCACAGGCCTTCCGCTGAAGTGGATGCAGACCTTTTGTGGTGTGGTGTGTGAATTAAGTCTGATGGCGGCCTGAAGGGCCCCTCTTGAGCTTCTCTCTCAGATCTGACGACTTCCTTTCTCTCTCTGACCACTCAAATAGGTCTGCTGGCTTCTTTCTTCCCATCCGAGGCCTTATTGAAGACTCTGCTTTCACTCAACTTGGGGCCTCACACCAACCTGCAACATTTTCCCAACATTCAAGCCCAAGGGCTTTCTCCTCCATTCTGACCTGTCCCTTCCTCCCTCCTTCCTCCCTCCTTTCTTCCCCTCCCCTCCCCTCTCTTCTCTCCCCTTCCTTCTATTCTTCCTACCTTCCTTCCTTCCTTCTATCCCAGAGACAATTGTCAAGAGAAGAGTACAGTTTGAAAGCAGACCTAATTCACTGTTGGGCTGGAGGGGTACTGTACTAGCTTGCAGAAGCTAACTTAAAATTTCAGGAATTTTGCCAGCCAGTTTTAAAATAACATCCATTAAAAATTAAATGATAGAGATTTTTAATTAAATATAACATAAAAAACAAAATAACAAATGCTCAAAACTCACTATTGCCTAAATATTTCACATTTTATTATTACCTGTGCCAGAGGTCAGCAACATGTTTCGGTAAAAACCCAGAGAGTAAATATTTTAGGCTTTGCCGGCTATAGGGTCTCTGCCCCAATTACTCAGCTTGGTTGTATTAAGACAAAAGCAGCCCTAAACACTATGTAGACGAGTGGGCGTGCCCCTGTTTTGCTAAGACTTTCTTTGCGAAACACCTGGTCCTTGATTGAGCCCCTAGCCTGGACTAACCCCTGAGCCAGGCTCTCAAGCTTATTTATGTGTGTGGTATTTGCCTTTTATAATGAAAGTGCTGGTGGGTATCTCATCCCAATCCCATCTCCAGAGATCTCACCGTTGCTCCTTTGAAATCAGCCATGGTGGGACTGTTTATCCCAGGGCGACGGGCAAACACTAATAACCCAGGATTTCTTTTCTCAGAGAACGGGCTAAACATTCACCTATGCATTTGAATCCTGACTCTATGTAGTATAGGTCCGAATATGTCACATAAGAGAAAGCCTAATAATATAGAGAGACCCGATCAAACACTTGCTGGCCTGAGGTCCTCTGATTCTTGAGCCAAAAGCTCACAGTCCTATAATCTGGCGCCTGCCTGCACTTCCAGCTGCTACCTCCAACCACAAATTCTGAACCCGATCACCTTGACCTTTCCTCTTCCCATTGAAGACTCACCCTCTGAACCTTGGCTCACTGTTCTCCCTACCTAGAACTCCTGGCTTAGAACTCCCTACTTAGAACTCCTAGAACTTCCCTGGACCCAGTTCTCAGGATAGCCTCCTTCTGGCCCTCCCAGGCACACTGTCAGTCCTTTACAGGGAATCCCAAGTCTTTCCAGGGACCTGCCAGCCCCTGCGTGATCTGGCCCCTTGTATGAATCATGGTTTTTGGTTTTGCATATTTGATGATACTGACATCTTCGGGGTCTTGCCAGGGACCATACCTCCCACGGGCTAGCTTGTTCCGAAAGCTAGCAGTTTGCCTGCAAGCAGCCATTCCCAAACTCACGTTCCAGCCATACCTAACTCCCGCGCCACCACACTGCGCCAGCATTTCCCCTGCTCTAAGTCACCCCAGGGCCAGGCACCGTCAACTGGATTCAACCCTATTGCCTAGAGCCAGCAGAAATTATCCAAACTGGCCGGTCCCAACCCGTTGACCCCGTTCTGCCTTACCTTCCCCTGGCAGCCACAGTAAAGGCTGATGCCTGTGCTGTCCCCTCACTCCTTCTTCTGTTGTGGCCTGTGTGGCTTGGCTTGCCCCCCGCCCCTTGGGGACTGTAAGTAATATACACTTCTTCCAGTGGCGCTGACCTCACCATGGTGTCACTTGGTTACCACTGTAAATTAAATCTAGGTACCACTGTGAAACCCAAGTCACCTCTCCAGCCTCAGACCCCACCCCCTCCTTGGTCACCTCATTGCAGATGCATAGGGCTCCTTGCTGCTCTACCATCATGCTAGACATGGGCCCACCTCAGGGCCTTTGCACTTGCTCCTCCCTCCGCCTAGACTACTCTTTCCCTAGATGTTCTCAGGATTTACCCCTTCGCTTTTTTTTAAAAGATTTTATTTCTTTACTTGACAGAGAAAGTTCATAAGTAGGCAGAGAGGCAGGCAGAGAAAGAGAGAGGGGGAAGCAGGCTCCCCACTGAGAGCCCGATGCGGGGCTCAATCCCAGGACCCTGCGATCATGACCCGAGCTGAAAGCAGGGGCTTAACCCACTGAGCCACCCAGGTGCCCCTACCCCTTCGCTTTTATCAGAATTTTGTTCTACCGATGTTTTTTCTGAGAACCGCTCTAAGCACTCTGCTAATGAGCACACTCCTCCACAACCCCCCGACACTCCCTATTTCTCTAACTTCTCCATCTCATTAACACCTGACAGTCAACACCTTTATTTCTGTCCCTCCTTGAGCCTCATGAAGTCAGGGACCACATCTGCTCAGTTGTCTGCTGCCTCCCTAGTGCCTAGAACAGTGTCTGGGATATAATGGGGACTCCTCTGTGGACACAGAACACCTTACACGCAACTCTAAGTTCACAAAAAACACGTTGCCCATAGCTGTTACACGTCGGTCTCACCCACTGGGGTGGAGCACTGGGCTCCCTTGTCTTGGCGTGTCCCCAGCACAGCATCCTTCAGGGAGGGACAGCTCCACACAAGTCTATGGGCTTGTGTTGGGCCTCTCGCCATTGGGGACTCAAAGGAGGAAGAGAAAATTTGTGAATGAGAGAATAGGGAACTTACACAGAGGAGCGGAAAGGAGAGGATGGAAAGCCACTGAGGAAGGCGAGCGCTCTGCTCTGACTGGCTGGCTGCTGCCGCCCCTCCAGCTTCTGTTGCTGATACAGCTTCTTGGGTGGTCTGCTCCTTACAAGTGCAGATTCCCTCCTGCCTCAGGGCCTTTACACCTGTGGCCTCCTTTCATGGTACACTCTTTTGGCCCCAGCATCCACCCTCAGCAGCCTTAACCTCTTCACTTGTCCTTCTGCTCTCAGCTCAAAGGTCAGAGCAGTCTGCCTAGCCCTTCTTGAGCCCATCGTTTCCCTCTGCCCCCTACTCCCACAACTGTGCTTTTCCTTTACTGTTTATCATATACTACAATTGGAGGTGTGGATTTTTGTCAGGGCTTGAATAAATTGCTTTCCCTCTCTGGATGGAAAGCACAGGGAGGGCAGGTCCCATGCCTGATTCACTTAGCAGTGGACCTTCAAGTCCATGCATGTGCCTGGCACATGGTGGGCACTTAACACGCCCACCTGGACTGAGTTCGGTCCAGCTCAGGAATGGCCCCCATGCCTTGGGTGTTATGGGGACCAGGCAGACATAGTCCCTTTGCCTCAGGAAGAAACTCTGGTTTCTCATTGGTGAAAACAATAACCCATTTCTTCTCTTGCAACTTTGGCTCACAGAGTATTAGAACTGGAAGAAACCAAGGAGAAATAAGGCCCATGGACCGGCCAGGATAAAGCTTTGGGAGGTTTGTTCAGGGGCCCTTAGCCATTTGCTTTGTTGCTCTGGTGAAAAGCATACAAGTTGAGTATTTCATTCTGGGCACTCACCTGCTTCTTTGGTACATTTCTTGGTCTGAACTTGAGCCATAAATCATGTCTGAGGAAACTCAAGCCAAAGAAAGCCTCCTGTCTCTTCCTTGTGTTTTGTACATATTTCTGTAAAGGAAGGTAACTGGTCCATGATCTGGACAGTATGCCAGGGATAGCAAAGCCTCCCGGAGGTATCTCCAAGCATGGCTGGAACATGGATGGTCACCAGCAGCTGGTTGGAGGGGATGCTGGTGTTTGAACCCACTGGCATCTGCTGGGTCACACAGCAGACCACAGACCACCTGTGCAGAATCTTCCACTCTCACAACAGTGGTCTGCCACCTTCCGCTCTAGAGGGTCAATGGGCCCTTCGTCATCTGCTGCCTCTGATGATCCAATAGGAACGATGGCACCACCATGGTCATCATCCCTCAGGGACAGGGAATTACAATGCACCAGGTTGTGTGCAGGGGCCCAGGGGAGCAGCGGGCATGCATAGATGCCTTGAGGGAGGCCGGGTGCAGCAGTGGTAAGAAGCCCCGGGGCCAGTGTTGGGTTGCGAGTGTTGGCCCTGTGATTTGCTAGTTCTGTGACCTTATACAAGTTGTGTAACATTGTGAACCTCAGGCATCTTACCTGAAAAATGGGAATGATGGTAATAGCCACCTTCAAGGTCATGGTGAAGATTAAATGAAGTCTACAGTAACAAAGCCCTGAGCAGAGTGCTTGGCTAGAGTAAGTGTTCAATGAATGTTTGCTTTTGTTTTTAATGCCAGCGACCTCTTTGCAACCGTATGTGGTAGATATTATGATTCCCCAAAACTTCCAGGAACCTGAGGTCTAGAGAGGGTTGGGAACCTGACCGTGGGCTCAGTGCCTGGAGGTGGTATGGCTCGGATGAGAGCAAAGTATGCTCACTTTTTGGCTCACACCAGATAGGGCTCCCCAACTTTTGCTTGCTTTGACCATCCCCTTTTGTGGAAAGAAGACCAAACAGTTTGTAAAACACCACCGGACAGCATAATGTTGAACATTTTTGAACATGTCTCCCAGTGGCTACATTCGAGGGCTTCTCCAGGGAAGGTACGTAGGAGTGTTGGGTCATTGACAGGATGTTCAAACTAAGACACTTGAGCAAAAGGGGTTGAAGTTAATATGTGTGTGGGAAAGCAGGTATTTGCTTGGGACAATCCTAGTTTACCATGTATTGTGCTTTTAGCAAAATCTTTAATGAAAAACAAAGGATGTTAGAAAACATTTTAATGCAAATATGCTCCCCTCACCCACTTCTGACTTACACGCTGAGGTTTTCTAGTATTTTAGTTCAGTATTTCATTATAATAGGAATTTGCTTAGATTTTCCTATGTATTTTCCATTATTTTTGCTTACTGTTCCTTCTTGTAGCATAGCCTTACCTTCTGTTATCTGCAGTTTTGCCTCATGAATGTGTTTAGATGTTTCTTAGTAGATGAAGACGTTCCTTTAGATTGTTGGTGGTGAGCCTCTTTGTGCATTTTTATTTTGGGTTATAAAATTGTATGAAGTCTCTTTTTATTTCAAAATATGTTGTTAAAAATAGTTTTGTTGGATACAAATCTTAGGTTGACAGTCATTTTCTCTTAGCCCTGAAAGAAGATGATTCCATTTGGTCTCTGGTTTCTATGGTCATCATTGAGAAGTCTGCTGTCAGTCTAATTGTCTTTCATGCTCTGAAGCTTCAAGACCTTGTATCTAGGTCTGTCTGTCCATATGCTTGGATTGATGTTTTCTGGATCTGTGGATTCAGGTGTCATCAGTCTGGGAAGTTTCTCCATCATTTCCTCTGAAAAAATTCCCTTTTCTGTTTTGTGTATTTTTGCCTTCTGAGATTTTGATTAGATGTGACTTAGAACTTATAATTGTGGCCTTCATGAATCTTAACCTTTCCTTCACTTTTTGGGTCTCCTTGCCTCCTGTGATATGGATGCTTGATTTTTATCAGTTTGTTCTTCTGGTTCGCTGATCTTTCATTGTTTAATCCCATTCATTGTATTTCCAATTTCAACAATAATTTCATTCCTCAGTTTCTATTGGGTTATTTCTCAGATATACCTAGTTATTCTGATGGTCCTTTGTTACTTATTTCTTTTGGTAATTCTTTTTTTTTTTTTAAGATTTCATTTATTTGACAGAGATCACAAGCAGACAGAGGGTCAGGCAGAGAGAGAGGGGGAAGCAGGTTCCCTGCTGAGTAGAGAGCCTGATGTGGGGCTTGATCCCAGGACCCTGAGATCATGATCTGAGCTGAAGGTGGAGGCTTAACCCACCGAGCCACCCAGGTGCTCTTCTTCTGGTAATTCTAATATTATTTTTCTTAAACAGCCAGTGAATAGTTATGTCATATTGAGTAACTGTAATGTCTGCATTATTAGCAGTCTAAGTTCGCTGTGTCTGCTAACTGTAAATCGTGATGACTTATTTACTTATGTGTTTGGTGATCTCTTATCTGCATGTTCGTAATTGGCAGGACTCCCATGGCTCTGAATAGGAGACACTTTCCTCCAGAAAGGTGTTGATTTAGCTTTCTTTCTGGTTGCTCAGAAGGGCTACGAATGTGGGGTCACTTTCAAGGCTAGTGTCTCCGCCACACAGCTGATGCTGGCGCTTGTGCTCAGTAGGACTCCATCTTATTTGCTTCTTGCATGATATGTTTAGCTCAGGCTTATTTACTTATTTTTTGAGAGGGGGCATGAAGATCCTTGGACACGGGCCTTCCTTCTTTAAATCTGCCAAGGAAACAAATGCAGCAGGCCAGTCCTTTGGAGACTGTTGAATTCTCTATTGCTGGAACAGAAGTCCAAATCCATACTTTTTTCATAGGTGAAAGTGTTCATATCTATAGAATGGGTGGGACAACCTTGGCTCCTTCTGGACACTATTTAGAAGATTCTAAAAGAATTTCCGTTTGCAGAAGTGGTGGCTTTGAGGACATCTATCCTGCCTGCCCCTCCCCTGCTGAGGCAGACTGATCCACCTGTTTCTGTGGTTTCTGATGAGCCAGATCCCAGGAAGCCTCATACATCCCTCACCCTCCCACAACTGATTATAACCTGTTTCCACTCGATCCTGTCTCCATAGACCTCAACTCTCAGCTTTGTGACTCTGGAGTTTCACTTTCTCTTTGCTTCCTTCCCTCCCTCTGCCTTCAGCCTTTCTTGGGCTGGTGTTTGGACTTCAAGTCCTCCAGTCTCTGGTTCAATCAGTCTCTACACTTCCATCCCCTCTTGTTATATTGGCCAGAAGCTCCTACCAGAGCTGGTGCTCATGGCTTCCTCTCTGTCAATGCTTGGGGCAGCCAATTCCAGGGCAAAGCCTCCTATGGGGAGAACAGGAATTTGACATGATAGTATTGCTTTTGTGTTTAATTCCTATGATAGGCAGTTTGTTTGGAAATCACACTGAAGTCTTTTTTTTTTTTTGATATTAGAATTTTTTTTTTATTTCTTTTCAGCATAACAGAATTCATAGTTTTACACCACACCCAGTGCTCCATATAATGCGTGCCTTCCATAATACCCACCACCTGGCTCCCCCAACCTCCCACCCCCCCCTTCAAAACCCTCAAGTTGTTTTTCAGAGTCCATAGTCTCATGGTTCATCTCCCCCCCAATTTCCTTCAACTCCCTTCTCCTCTCCATCTCCCCATGTCCTCGTGTTATTTGTTATGCTCCGCAAATAAGTGAAACCATATGATAATTGACTCTCTCTGCTTGACTTATTTCACTCAGCATAATCTCTTCCAGTCCCGTCCAT
>PISX010012098.1:0-62042 GCA_004024625.1 Mellivora capensis
GCATATTGAAATTTGAGAATCATTGCTCTAGATTGGGGATTCCCAGATTCTCAGACCAGCAGCTTCAACTTCACATGGGAACCAACTGGTAAAGCAAACTCTAGCCCCACCTCAGACACATTGAATCAGGAAGTCTTACGCTGGAGCCCAGCAACCTGCCCCCCAAAGAGCCCCATCCGAGTGTTTGAAATGCCCACTAAAGTTTGAGAGCCATTGCTCCAGATGCATTTAAGATCCCCACTAATTCATTTCTACAGTAATTTACAAATGTATTGATCCTGGGTTTGGACATTTAAAATATGTAATTGCTTTTCCTTTAAACTCTAAATATTTGGTTCAAAAATGATCCTGTGGGCACCACAGTGCCATTTAAAAAGGCAGTGTTGGGGTGCCTGGGTGGCCCAGTTGAGCGTCTGACTCTGGATTTCGTCTCAGGTTGTGACCTCAGGGTCATGAATTCCACTCTCGCGTCAGGCTCCATGCTCAACGTATGGAGTCTGCTTAAAGATTCTTTCTCTCCCTCTGCCCCTCCCTACCCATTCTCATATGCGCCCGTGCTTTCTCTCTCTAAAAAAATTTTTTTAAACACAGAGTTGCATACGACGCATAAAGGTAAATTATCAACATCTACAGAGCTGAGATAAAGATAGCTTTTGTTATTATTACTCCCCCCCCCCAATTACAGTTTCCTCAACCTCTCTGGAGTGTTTTCTTCACTTCTGTGTGTCTGGGAACTAACTCTCGAATGTCAGTTTCATAATTGTCAGCATCTTTTAATCATAGGCAATACAGCTGTGGCTTGAGAAACTTTATCTTTTAATCTCCCCCGCTTAAGCCACTGATCCATTCTGAAATAGAAGAAAAATAGAATATTTTTATTTTAGAATAAAATGCTTTTGAGTCTTAAAATACCATTAAATAAACTTAAAAGTTTAGAAAGCTTTTGAAAACAATTTTGAAATATCATTGCAAAAAAGGCCATAAAAAAAAAAAAAAGACCATAAAGTGTATGTACTTGTCATTGTGTTTCCACATTGGGGCAGGGAGAACTTTAGAATTCCATACATGATAATTTACTGATTAAAGGGGTTACAAAGATCCTAACAGCTCTAATGGAAGATAGCTAGCAAGAGAGTACTGGAAATACTGAGGAATAGATAAATAAGTATCTGAAAACACAAGTGTTTATACCCTAAGCCTACTACCTTTGAAAATTTTAGAGTTTAAACAAGAATACACACGTACCCAGTCCATTAGCCAGTACAGCAATGATGTCACCACATGTCAAGTGGCCTCCAGGGACCTCCCTGTGAAAGCATGTAATGTCTTAGTACTGTGAAAACAATTTTGGTCTCAGAGACATTGGGGGCTTTTAGGCATTCCAGAACTACAATTTAAGGATGGTAAATTGGGTCAAATTCATATAGTTCCATTCACATCTGCCACTCTGAGAAACCTGACCAAGCATAAAGTGCCATGGTAATAAAAAAGAAACGTGTGGCCTGTGCCAGGGACATGTAGTCTTGTCAGAGGAGCAAGCCTAGAGGCATCCGAGGTATACTGGAAACCTATTTTTAAAGAATATTTAATAAAATAAAATAAAATCTATTTTTTAAGAATAATAAAATAAAAATATTTAAAAATGTTTAATAAAATATGAAGTTCTTGGTAAGGAAGAGAGATTAGATATATCTGTTTCAGAAGAAACAGATTTGCTTAGAGTCTATATAAGAAGAAAGCTTTAATGGTTGAGAAAGGATATTGTAACCAAGGGAAACTGAGGGAGAAAAAGAAAAGAATAAGCACGGGATGATACAGGAAGATCCACAGAAACCTACAGAAGTACTCAACAACCCAAGGTAAACAGGCAGCAGGGAGAAGAAGGTGTAGCGTGGAGAGAGAAAGAGCAAAGGAGACCTCAAATCACAAGGAAATCATCATACATATGAATTAATCATAATAAACATTGGTGATATCAAAGATATATAAAACTCAAAAGGTTAAATGACTAAATAGGTCTCTGAAAGAAAAAGAACTCTGTATAACTTTTTATAGAAGTAGGTAATGTAAACAGAAAAAAACATTCAGCTTGGAAACTCAGTCTGAGACCCCTGGGATAGTCAGAGAGGAAAACTGTACGAATGGAAGTTTTTGGTATAAGGACAACCATGTGGGTTTTTTAAAAAAAATGTTTATGAGGTTTGCATGGACCAGTGCATGATAATTATGAATAAATGAAGGGAAACTGGGTTTATAAAAATGAATGTCTACCATTCAAAGAACTGGAATGTTGGGGGAAACTCTTGAGGAATGTTGTGGCCTTCCTTCACACTCAAGAGGTGACTGTAAATTTCATCAGCTTCACAAAACACATATATGGTCCTGCCACATCCCAAATCCAGGGCTCTCAAGAGCCCTCAACTTCCCAACCCTACTGTTGAGATCTTCCATGTTACACCCCTTTCTTAGCTGTCACCTCATTTACATCTCTCCCCCTACCAAACCTATGAACCATTTGGAAGACGGCACAGTCATTTGTGTAACAAAAGACTGGGGTACATTTTTTTAATTTTCTAAGACAATTCAAATCCCATATTATCTGTGTGGCAAAATTTTGGCATATGAATTCCTATATGGTCGAAAAGTCAATTTGTCAACAGAATAACTAAAAGCACAATTATGTCTAGCTGTGAATCACCATAATTGAATTTGTTTTTCTGTTACTGGTGTCGGCAAATAATTTCATTTCACATACTTCTGTACATCTATCTTATAAACCCCATAATACATAGCTGCTATTGCTTTAACAAAAAAAAAAGATTATTTTAAATTAAAAATGGCATCATATTATTTCTGGGGCTCTTCCTTCCTCTCTGAAGTTCAAGGCTTACATCTGGAATAATTCCCTTTTCCCTCAAATTCCTTTAGTATTTTTTGTAGTGCACATGTGCTGGTGACAAATTGCCTCAGATTTTGTTCATCTGAAAATATCTTTATTCCGCTTTCAATTTTGAAGGATGTTTTTATGAAGTCTGGAATTTTAGATTGATATTTTTCCCCCTTACAGCGCTTTAAGATATCAATCCAGTTTCTTCTAGTTTCCATTATTTCTGATGAGTAGTCAGCTCTAATTCTTATCATTGTTTCTCTAAATGTACTGTGATATTTTGATGTCACTTTTTTTTAAAAGATTTTTCTGTTTTTTGTTTTAAGGACTGTGGCTGTTATATGCCTAGGAATAGTTTTCCTAGCATTTATCTCAAGTTCTTCTTCACTTTTGCAGTGGCTTGATCTTTCATTGATTTTGAAAAAAAATCTCAGCAATAATCTCTTCAAATAATTATTTAGCCTGATTTTCTCTTTTCTCTATCTAGTCTTCTAATTAAACACTTATAAGACCACTAATTATTGTCCCATCGGTTTCTGAAGTTCTTTTTTTCAACTCTGTGGTTCAGTTAATATTATTTCTATTGACCTGTCTATGAGTTTTCTTATTGTTTCTTTTACTGAATCTTGACTGTTAAGCCCATCCAACAAATCATTAATTCAGGTATTGTATTTTTACTTCTAGAATTTCCATTTGTTTCCTTATGGAGTCCTCATTTCTCTGCTGAAGTTCCCCATCTTTTCCTCTAAGTTTTTTAAAACTTCCTTTTATTTAAAAGTCCTTATATGTTAATTTTTACATGCAGATCTGTGGTTTTGCTTCTATAAACTTCTTTTTAAGATCTCAATTATGGGTCATATTGTCCTAAAAAACTATCAGAATTTTTAAATGGTATGGCAGACACTGTGTTTGAAAGGCCCACAGATACATAGATACATAGAATAAATCTTTTCTCCAGAGAGGTCCTGCTTTTTCCTTTGTCAGATACTTAGAGACAGAGAATGTTGGTTTTTTTGGTTTTGTTTTTTTTTTTTTTGTTTTTTTTTTTTTTTGATCCAGCCAGAAGCTGACCTGGATCTGAGGCTGGGTTACAACTTTATCAAGTTCAGTTCACCTCTTGTGTCAAACGTCTTCAGGGCAAAATCTGTTCTATGTGTATTATAGGCATGTCTCTGGTAAGACTTTGGGATCTCAGCACCATTAGGACTGCAAGAGATCTTTCCTTGCCTTCCAACTCAGCACTGAGCATCCTGAACCCCGATGAACTTGTGGGGTAGAATCAGTGGCAATTGAGAGGAACTATTTTTGCATTTGAAACTGCTTTAGATTCCAGTCCTCCAAGCAAGTTCATGAGATTTCTAAAAGTTTTGTTGACTTCTCCTTCCCCGGCATATCAACCCTCCACTCTCTCTGGCCTTTGGGAGGCAAGATACTCTGCTTAACCATGCCCAGACGTGGCAGTTCCACCTATGGATGAAAGTGTAACTAACCAGATCCACAAGGAAGAGCTCACCCCTCTTTACAATTCAGTTCCTTTGAGTATATAGCTTACGGGTGGCTTAATATATGTGTACATATGTATATATATGAACAGTCTTGTTACTCTTTATATCCTTGAATTCAGTTTCAATAGAAAAATGACTTCTCTAAAACAGAATATATTAATGAATGATTTTCTTCTTTTTTTTTTACTTTTTTTTTGTTGTTGTTTGTTTGTTTGTTTGATAGAGAGCACAAATAGGCAGATAGGCAGGCAAAGGGAGAGGGAGAAGCAGGCTCCCCACTGAGCAGGGAGCCCAACTCGGGGCTCTATCCTGGGAACCTGGGATCATGACTTGAGCCCAAGGCAGATGCTTAACCGACTGAGCCACCCAGGGGCCCCATTTAGTGAAGTATTTTCAATCTTTCTCATTTTGGGTCCATTTTAGCCATTTATGGGGATGTTCTCATCTCATTTTTATTTTTCTCGATAAGGCCTTGTTTGATTATCTAAACAATCTGAAAGAAATACTTCTCGCAGTATTTTTAAACTTTAGGTTTCAAAGAATATATTTGCTGGAAGTGTTCACTTTCAATTCTTTCTGCTTTGGTTTCTCCAGGGTTGTTTTTTGATCACTGGAATCTCTATGCTGCAGTTTCAATTCTGTTTTCAGGGAAGGAAAAGAATTTAAATCTTACTCTATGATATAAGCATGTATAAATGTATAAAATTAGAATTAAAAAGAGTACAAATTTAGGGAAGTCTTAATATGTGAAATCACTGATAACCTTACAAGGTTACTTAGGAAATGTCTGAACTTACTTAGAAGTCATTTCCTGATAAGCCAATACACACAAACTCTGGGGTCACCAATACATTCCATTTTAATGTAAGAGGAGAGGACATAAAAACCAAACTCTCTTCATGGCTGGGACTCACAGACCCAAGTTATAGCACTTCAGAGAAGACATATTTATTCCAGTATAACTAATTTGGAAGATTTGGAAGCTACATCATAGTTTACTTCTGTTAAAATTTTTATTTGTTTAGATTAAAAACCCCAGTTAAATTATAGTTTATATGTTGTTCACAGCAAGATTACACAATAAAACCATTGAGTAGCAATCTGAGTTCTCTGCAGAGCAAGATACTGGGAAGTAGTAAGACAGTTTGCAAATCCCACTTTGTTTCTTTTGCATTATTTAATTATCTTCTGGGCCTTAATACTCTGGCCAGCAATTATTGTTCTATCTCATATAAAAATTGTTCATGGGCCAACCGGAAAAAAAACTCCCACATACCTCAATCTTGCCAAATTACAACAAAGCTGTTTCAGAATAAGAACAACTGAGAAACATTAATTCTCAGTAGAACAGAATGTATGCTCTCACTTCTGCTTATTACAATAGCAACTTTGTTGTTGTTGTTGTTTTTCATGTGTTTTCTTGATTTCTATATGTACACTTGGTATGAAAACTGCAGTTTGGCTTTTCCCTGGGTTTGATGCAGAGGTAACTGGTGCAGATGAAAACCTAAATAGGAAGTCTTGGGAAGGCACACAAGGGATTTGCTCACCGTGTTCTAGAATGCATAACCTGAAGGCTGTAAATCACCTGAGCAAGAGTAAAGAATTATTGACTTAAGGATGAGTGAGCAATTGGGTGAATCCACTTAGCCTGAGAAAATGGAAATTTCCCATGTACTACTTCCCCAGCTTGATTTCTATTTGATCATCATACCCTGCAGTATTTTAAGCAGATATAGATAATTGCATTATGCTCCAAATGGATATTAAACAGATTCTCATTTTCTAAAAATCACATAGCTACATGTCAACTTATGTTCTTTGCTGATGAACAGAGAGAATGTTTGGAGGCAAGGAAATGAAGGTGTGATGCTTCTGTATGTCAAACAAAAAACTTGATTCCTTACCAACACACTTCCTATATTTATATTTTATCTAGTTAAGAGGATGTGGACTTAGACCAGTATTAGTAAAAAAACCATGGTCATGATCCCCAGCCTTGGAGTTCCAGTGTACTTTACTGTCCATTTTTCTTTTCTTTTCTTTTTTTTTCTTTTTAAGCCTGCTGATGGCTCCCCAGGAAAAAGCTTAAACATAGAGGAGAAAGTTCTGGGTTTTGTTGTTTGTTTGTTATTGCTTCTTTTTTTTTTTTTTTCTTCTAATTCAGCAACAAGAGTAAACTTTAGTTGTAATGAATTGCCAAAAACTGTGCTCCAGTATTTCATTTTCTCCTAAAGGATCTGAATTTGGACGAGTAGTCACTGTATCTAATTACCGTGAAGTATTTCTGTTAAGTTCTATAGTAGAATGGTGGCATTTCCCAAGAGATTAATGTTTCCTAAGAACACATTTAAAATGTGTTGCTTATCAGAGGGAAAGAGGGGCTTGTACAATAAATTTAGAAGTGACCTCCCTGTATCTTCTAAAAATGATATTTGGAATCACAAAAAATTTTTCTTCATATTTCCTTTCTCTTCTTAGTTTTAAAAACGTTTTAGCAGAGTAGTATGTCCTAAGAATAACCTAACTTTGCTGAGCACTCATGCGTTAGTCACTCAGCTTTGCACCTCATATAATTTATTCTATCTTTACAAAACACCACAAGGTAGAAACTGTTTGTTTCTCTGCTTCCTCATGGAAGAAACTGCAGCTCACTGCTGTGACCAAGAATTCACAGGGTTGCTAGGATCACACTTTTGGACTTCCGTGTAAGCGCTCTTCTTGTTGCATATTTTATTTCCAGAATAATAACAAGAAAGGTTTTGGAGATTTTTCTCCTAAGGCCCTAGGAGATCAACAGAAGGGCACATTTATGCCTGTAAAGGCAACTGTCATTTGGAGTGATTTCAGTTACTCCCACAGAAAGTAGCTGGAGAGTTATTGACTGGCTTTAGTAACTTCAGCAACTGACTGGCTTCTTCTCCATTTGTCCTCTGGTCAACCACTCAGTTAGTTATGAAAATAGCTCCTTGGGAACAGTGACCCAACAGGCAAATATCTATTCAGAAATTAGATTAAAATATTAAATGGTTTTTAGAATAATAGACCAAATAAATTGAGAACCACGTCAATTATAGAGAAGGCAGCCAAATGTAGGATTATGTTAAAAATCCTCATTTGAAGGAAGCTTTCAGAAAGTGGCTTCAGATAACCAGACATACTTTGATGACTGAGATTTTAGGATTCAAAACCTAGCTTCAGAAATCCACTTGGTGTCACCAGGGAAAAGGCATTAAGCTATTTCGTGGGAGGCAATTTGAAATGTGCTGGCTTGGTTCTAGTTGTCAGCCTCCTCACTGAACATCTGTTTCAGGTGCTACAGTCAACTGAGAACTTGCCCCATGTAAAAAATGCTTCCTAAACCTCTTTTCCTCTAAAATAGGAATTGCTCTTTGAATATTTTGCACATCCTAAAAAGACTGATGGAGTTTGAGTAGATTATGAATGTGTGCCTTGAGAACACTGTATTTTAATTTTAATTTCACTGAATCAAATTCAATTTAGCGAAACAATGTGGGCCGAAAATCATTACAGTAAACTCCCAGATTTAGTGAACAGATAACCTCTCCAGTCAATAAAGCGGGTCTTAACTATAAATCTTGTGCTTGTAATAAGCGAACTATAGTAAATTCACAGGGCTCAGTAGCTATGGCAACTGCAGATTTCAGTCAATACCCTTTGATCTTCAACATTAGATAGTCATGTCTGATTGCCGCACACAATCCTTTTCCCAAAAGAGGTCAATATGTTCTTGCTGGAATATTTCAAAGATTTCTGGTCCTTGGAATTGCCTAGGGGTTTTTATATTAGTTACTCCCATTTTTGATCAATAGTCCTACTTGAAAAGTTATGTGATACACAAACACACAGACACAAGCCTACATAGAAAATATAACTTGTGCATATGTACATGTTCTTTGTGGAGGATGAACATCTTTGAATATTTATTCATATAAATCCATATGCAATATATACAGACATATGATACATTTAATATGTGTTTTATATAAATGCAACCACACCTGAAAATAAAAAGCCCCCAAAAATATTAGTAGTAGATATTTTTTTAAATAATGAAAACATGTTTTAAGTAATGACCTCGAAATGATTGGAGGCAATTCCCGTACTATTGTCATTAATATTCTTAATTTAAGGTAACAATGATACCTTTATTTAAATAAGTCTACTTAAAAACAATAATTTAAAAGGGGCCATTTAAGAATGTGTCTTAATGTACTTATTAATCATCCCATTTTTAGCTAACTATTCAACAAACATCTTATTGAAATTACACTTTATGTGAGGTACTTCTAAGTCCTACAGGGAATAAAATAACAAAATATAGCTCATAGTGTCAAGAAACACTTAATACCCATTTAGGGCACATAGTCCCATAAAAAGAATACACACAAGAACAGATACATTAAGAAGTACAAATTAATGCTTTGAGTTCTCAGAAAGTAGAGGTGCTTTTTGCAGCAGAGATGAGAGGAAAGCTTGCTTCATGGAGGAAATAGCATCAGATCTGGGCCACAGAGTATATGAAGAATTGCAACAATATGAATGTGGATAAGGATGACTTCAGTGGAGGGACTAGTGTGCATAAAGGTCTGGAGGCAGGAAGAGCTGGACATCCACTGGGCAAGGGTGTAACCTCCAAGGGTGCAGAGTGGGCATCTGATGAGGGAATCTTGACCAATCAAATCACCTGAAAGAACACTTTAGAAAAGATAAACTTTAGATTTATAGGAATGCCATCACAAAAATAAAAAGTTTAAAATCAAGCATGCTTGGGGCTATTTTTTTATTAGAATCCTAAGAAATTCTGAAAAATACTTCTCATCCTAAAATACCAAAGCATTCTCATGTGTTTTATGGTAGAAAAACAATTGAGTTTTGCCTGTTTTTGGAAATAATTTTTAATAGTGGTTCTTTAGAACTCCGTTTCTTTCCTTCCTTCTACCTGCTCACTTTCTTTCTCCCTTTCTCTCTCTCTCTCTTTTTTTTTTTTTTAAACAACATGATACTTGAATGGAACTTAAAGGACGTGAGGAAGTAGTATCTGTGGCTATCTCTGGAAGGAACATTCCAGGAGGCCTGAGCCTGGAGTGTTCCTGGTGTGTTCAGGGACGTAAGGAGGCCAGGGTGGCCAGAGCAGAGAGAGTAAGGGAATAGAGGTGAGAAGTAAGGGGAAGGCAGGGCTTGCCAGGCTAGGTAGGCAATTGTAAAATCTTTTGGGCTTTTACTTGGAAAAAGATGCCAAGCCGTCAGAGGATACTGAAAAAAGTGCCATTAGCTGGCTTGTGTTTTAATGGGATCCATTTGGCTACCGTGTTGACAAGCATGGAGACCAGGTAGGATGCCACTGTACAAAGCCAGGTGAGAGGTGGTTTGAATCAGGGCAGGACTAGAGGGGATATGAGATGTGCTTGCAAAAATTCTGGATATATTTAAGAAGAAGAACTGACCAAATTTGCTGTTGAATTTGACAAGGTATGTAAAAAAAAAAACACTGAGGGGCACCTGGGTGGCTCAGTGGGTTTAAAGCCTCTGCCTTCAGCTCAGGTCATGATCTCAGGGTCCTGGGATTGAGCCCCGAGTCCGGCTCTCTGCCCAGCAGGGAGCCTGGTTCCCTTCCTCTCTCTCTGCCTGCCTCTCTGCCTACTTGTGATCTCGGTCTGTCAGATGAACAAACAAACAAACAAACACTGAAGGATAACACCAAGATGTTTGGCCTGAGCAACTGGAAAGAAGACGTTATGAATAACTGAGAGACTCCAGTGAGGAAGACTGTGGGTGAGGCATATTAGCGGAGGAGATGATAGCTTCACTTTTTTAAAAATTTAAAGTTTTTATTTAAATACTAGTTAGTTAATAAATACTAAAATTGGTTTCAGAGGTAGGATTTAGTGATTCAACACTTATATATAGCACCCAGTGCTCATTACAGGTGCCCTTCTTAATGCCCAACACCCATTTAGCCCATCCCCTACCCACTTCCCCCTCCAGCAACCCACAGTTTGTTCTCTCTTGAGAGTCCGTTATGGTTTGCTTGCTTCCCTCTCTCTTCCTTTTTTTTCCCTTTTTCTTTCTTTCTTTTTTTTGCCCCCCCCCTTTTTTGTTGTTCTTGTGTATTGTTTCTTAAATTCCACATTTTGAATATGTTAAGTCTGAGGTACCTGGTAGTGCGGTTGGCCAGTGAGCCGCTGGATGTAGGAGTGTTGCCTGTGGTCACTAGATTTAGCAAATGAATGTCATTGGTGACTTTGACTACAACTATGTTAAGAGTGGTATGGACTGATTAGGGTGAGTTTAACCTTTGTGAAGTTCAAAAGTACTAGTTTAGTATCTGCCTATTATTGAAAGTTAGGCAGAAGAAACCATCTTAGGACTTTTTGATAGAAATATGGTACCCAAATTAAGGGAGGGACACATCTAACTCTACCTTATTGCAGTTGGACTTCAGCTGGAGCTCCTGCATGTTACTTTTTATTTTATCTTTTTAGAGAGTTAGAGAGAGAGAGAGAGAGAAGTGGGGGGAGGGGCAGAGGGAGAGGGAGAAAGAGAAAAATCCCAAGCAGACTCTACACTCAGCATGGATGGAGCCCAATGTGGGGCTCAATCTCACAACGCTGAGATCATGACCTGAGGTGAAATCAAGAGCCAGACGCTTAACTGATTGCCCTTGGAGCTCTGCATTTTAAAAGTCACCTTAGCAAACCAGAGCTGATCTAGCCTGTTGATGATCCACTACAACTGCCTCTATGAAATGGGAAGGAATTAGTATCTTTAGGCTGGAAAGGAGTAAGTGATCTTAGATATCTAAGATCCGAATAGACTTTGAAAAGGAGGAAGACTTCTCCAGAGGGCAAACCTCAAATGAAAGGGGAGGAGAAGAGGTAATAAGATGACGAACTTCTTAAAATTTAGTTTAATTTTTTAGAATTTTTTGTTTTTAGAAGAATGTATAAAGGAGTCTTGGACTGGCAGAAGCTGGGGTTTCTCATGACCAATCCAAACAGCAATTCTACTGCTGAGTATCCAATTATCCTCATCCGTTTAAGTCTGTCCAAAACCAGGATTCAAACATATTTTAAAAATATTACTGATAGAAGTGGCTCTGTGGAAGTCAGATTACAAGAAAAGAGAAAGTTGGCCCCTCAAGAGAACAGCTCGTTAAAAAAGAGCGTGGCCAGGTGCAGTAACTGGGTCCGCGTGCTCGAAAGCAATGACAAGTCTAGTTTCTCCATTGGTGGCTAATCTTGTATTTTGTCTTGACCCACCATTCTGGCTGTTTGTGCGTGTCCTAAGGGAAAAGGGAATGTGTGTGTGAATCAAAAGAGCCGTTCTGCTGCAACAGTTCTGTGTTTAAGCAGTCTTGCCTCAAGTTCTCTGAGAGATCAGGAATAATACTGAAACGTGTTCTTTGTAAGCAAGCACAGGTTTCTGGGCTGACCTTGTAGGGAAGGCATCCAGTTCCATTATTGACAGTGAGGGGGCAGAGTTGGGGGAGGCAGGTGGTGGGTATTATGGAGGGCACGCATTGCATGGAGCACTGGATGTGGTTTAAAACTATGAATTCTGTTATGCTGAAAAGAAATGAAAAAAAAAAAAAAAAAAAAAAAAGAAATGATCTGGAACTGCTATGGAAACATCCCAGGTCGGCTGGGTAGAGTGGTGAGCAAGGACCAAAGCACATAGTCCCAGGAATCTTCTGGGAAAATTGGATATCCTGCAGTTGTGCAGGTGACAGATTGGAGCCACTGAGGCCCAGCTATCAGTAGAAGGAACTACATTTACTCTTCCTGTCTGGCACAATTTCCATTCAGAGAAGTAGACAGCTTTAAACGTAACGAGCCCACCATTATAAGTAGTATTTAAGGAAAGACTGGATGTCTCTGTATGTTTGGGTTCATACACCGGAAAGAGTGCATTTGTATATATTTTGTAAATTGTAAAACATATTCTGCAGTGGAAAGATGCTATTATTGCTGTGTATATTCTGAGGGAAGTAGCACTGCTGGAATGAATGATGACTTTCATAGTCTCCTTTTCAACTCCACGAATCTGTGAATCCATCAAAATAAAGTAGGGAGTTTTAACAAGCTAAAAATTATGTCATGCATGCAGATTCAGCAACTGGTCATAGCTTAAGAATAAGCAGATTGATTGCTCTGTTTTAAGCAGGAGGTTTTGTAGATCTGTTATATCTGCGAGTGGTTAATAAATGATCTCAAAGAATCCATGGCAAATTACCTTTTGATAAAATCTTGGGCTGCAAAGATAAGGAAACTGGGGAAAGAGAAATCAGATGAAGGAGAGAAATTAATCTACCTGCTTATGAGCAGACACACCTTAGTCAAACCCTATGCTGCCCCACCTGACATCTTGACCCCAGGGAATAATGAAGTGGGTCTCAAGCATTCTTGAGAAAATCTGCTATGTATGTGACTTTTTATTACTTAGTGCACAGAAGCTTATATTTAAATGTTAACATTCACATGAAGACTTACAAAAGAAAACAAATTAAGTATTCAATTAGACTTTAAAAAAATTTTTTATTTATTTTTTAAATTTCTTTTCAGTGTTCCAGAATTCATTGTTTATGCACCACACCCAATGCTCCATGCAATACGTGCCCTCCATAATACCCACCACCAGGCTCACCCAATCTCCCACCTCCCTCCCCTCCAAAACCCTGTTTGTTTCTCAGAGTCCATAGTCTCTCATGGTTCATCTCCCCTTCCAATTTCCCCCAACTCCCTTCTCCTCTCCATCTCCCCATGTCCTCCGTGTTATTTCTTATGCTCCACAAATAAGCGAAACTTTATGATAATTGACTCTCTCTGCTTGACTTATTTCACTCAGCATAATCTCTTCCAGTCCAGTCCATGTTGATACAAAAGAATAGACCACATACTGGGTCACAAATCAGGGCTCAACTGATACCAAAAGATTGAGATTATTGCCTGCATATTCTCAGATCACAGTGCCTTGAAACTGGAGCTGAACCAAAAGAAAAACTTTGGAAGGAATTCAAACACCTGGAAGCTAAAGACCATCTTGCTTAAGAATGCTTGGATCAACCAGGAAATCAAAGAAGAACTTAAACAATTCATGGAAACCAATGAGAATGAAGACACTCCAGTCCAAAACCTATGGGATACAGCAAAGGTGGTCCTAAGGGGGAAATACATAGCCATCTAAGCCTCCCTCAAAAAAAAACTGAAAAATCCAGAACACACCAGCTGTCTTTAAACCTTAAAGAACTGGAGAATCAACAACAAACTAAGCCAAATCTGCACACAGAAAGGGAAATAATCAAGATTAGAGCAGAGATCAATGAGGTAGAAACTAGAGATACAGTAGAATGCATCAATGAAACTAGAAGCTGGTTTTATGAAAGAATCAGTAAGATCGATAAACCATTGGCCAAACTAATCCAAAAGAAAAGAGAGAGGACCCAAATTAATAAAATCAAATAGACTTTAAAAACTTTCTTCAGTTGATGGACAGCAGTTGAATCGGAGTTGAACTTTTACTGGGTAAGGAGGTGAGGGGAATATGTATCTTTGTGGTTTGGTGAAGGTAGCAGTTTTATCTTTAATTGCCATGAAACTTGCTGTTAGAGATTGTTCTGGTTTTCATGTTTTTGGCTCAGGATTGTTGGTGCCATCCTGTCTGATAACAGTCAGAGTTGTAATTCCTCAGAGCTGTGTTTTTGCAAGACTTGTGGTCTGTTGGTTAGTTAAGGTTTGGGGTAGGTGATGTAATGCAAAAAGAAAAAGAAAAAAAAAAGTGTGGGTGGGAGAGGAAAATGGGAGATAAAGCCACAATTGAAAGCAAAGGGGAAATTGAGAATCCTCTAGCATGTCTACTTTAGGTTTTTTTTTTTTTCAAGACACATTGTGATTTATATTTTCTGTGAATGTTGAATAAAGAAGACACATACACAAGCTTCTGTGCAGTTTTCATAGATATGGAGTAAAACTCAGTGATATTACTAGACGTTTGATTTAGATTTCTTACTGTTCCACTGAAAATGGTCTTCTGGATCAAATGTCTTAAGGCCAGTAGAAAGTACCACATCAAACAAATTGTTTTTCTTTTCCTCCTACTTAGTTTCAATGAAAACAAAATTTTTTTATATTGAATAAAATCCTTACTACATGGCTTTCCTCTTTAAATTTTTTTTAATCCACATTTATTGATTGCTCAGATATCCCCATTTTCATGCATTCTTTTGAGTTAAGATAAAAATGGTTTCTCCCACTGCAAATGCAGAGACATTTGAGAGGGGTAACACATGAAGTTCTTAGCAGTCATAATACCTTGCTAAAAATATGCTTACCAAACTGCTCTCTTTTAAAATAGGAAATGTTTAGTATCATCTGGCTGCTGGCTGTGTGGCTCTGGCTTATTTAGGGGAAGGCAGAGGAATGGAGAGGAGGAGGGCTGTAGCAAAATAGGAGAATAGGGGGTCAATGCTGGGAAAGGATGATAAAAAGGCACAGAAAGAGAAAGGAGGTCATTTGTAACACTGTCTGCTTACCTCACAGGTTGGCCTACAATTTGAACTTTGTTACAAACTATGTTGAAAAAAACCCTCACAAATGCTTTTCCCACATCTCTGTAACCTTAACTATCCTTCCTGACCATATATCTCTGGAGCTTAAAGAATTGTACTGCTTTGATAGCTGGGAAAAATCACAACTCCATCTCTCAGAGGGACACCTGATTTATTACCACCCGGCAGCGGTTGAAGCTTCAGTCATGACCAAGATCATAAACATTTGTTGTTGTTGTTGTTGTTGTTGTATTCCAGACGTGCTCATACTCTTTGAGTGTGGCCTCAGTCTAATTCTACAACTATATTAAGCACCTTCTTAAGCTCTGTTGGCATGGTGTCAGGTACCAGAGGAACAAATGTGAATAATCTAGAAAATGTCACCACCTTATGGAGTAAGATCTGGGCACATAAGAGTGTTGCATGCTGATTTCAGACTGTTGAAAGATCCTTCCCGCTCTGGAAGCTGGGTTCACTGTCACCTCCTAGCACCTAGCAGCTGCTAATCATGGAGGTCTTGGATGATGCAGATGTAAGGCAATGGCAGCCTTACGGTCCAAGGAATGAGGCCAAGGAACTTTGTAGTTCGCACCAAGAAAATTGACTCGTAGGATGTGACAAGTGGTACCAAGATTTGGCATCTCTCAAAAATTCAAATGCAGAGAATTTGGATCAAAATCTTCCTTGAACTCTCTAGGTGACTGAGTCCCCAAACCCTCCCCCTCTATGAAGATGTTTTAAAACAGTTTGAATTCCCTATGACTATCTAAAACTCATGTTTTCTTTTACCTTCTGCCTATATTAGCCAAAAAGTATGATTAGCATTTCTTTGCTCTTATGTACTATCATTTGAAACATGTTAAATATGTGGGGGCAGAGAGACATAAACACCTGGGGTTTAGCTTCCAGGCACACTCTTGAGAAGTAAGTCCTTGTCTACATGTCTGCTCTCCCTCCCTGCACACATCCTGCATTGTTTCTCATTTTTATCGTACTGCTGGCATCAGCTTATTGCCGTAGCTCTTGAGATACTATGCTCAAAGTAAACTGGGTGGTGGGTAGGTAATGGAATTGTTATTTAAAAACTATTCGTAGCCACTTTCACCTTCTAGGTGGAGGGCTTTGGAATCATTCATAACAGAAGTTGAATTTATACTGTTTCTTTTCTCGTTTGGTGATGGGTGGGGGGAGAAAAAAATGTAACACAGATGTTCACTGGGGTCACCCTGCTCCTCAGCCTCGGGATGGGATAGGGTCAGGTCAAACTCTGCAACTATGTTTTATGGCAAGTCCAATGCCCTCAGGATTTCTGCAAATATATTTGTGCTAGTCACTTCTGACTCCAGTTTCCTGCTTTTGTTGAATTCTCATTACTCTGAGTCTTGAGACTGCTTTATCTCTGCCCTGGCTTCAAGTCAGATGTGGGAGCATTTCCTTCTCTATTTTATGCCCTGCGCGTCCTCCTACTGCTCACCAGAGACAGCTGTGAATACAAAAAATTCACTGAGATTTGGGGTTGCATAGTGTAGGGAAGGGGCATATACAACACAGATAACTTGAAATTGGGTATTAAATTTTTCTGGCCTCATAAAGTTCCTTGGCCATTGTTTCCAAATCAAGCTCTGACCTCTGACTTCTCTTTGTGTAACCCTCTCTTTACCTCACTTTCTGTCCCAGCAGCACAGATAATCATCTTACATTCACATGCAGAAAAATGCAACTCTCCTCAAACTAGAATATATTTCCTCTGGGTACATGTTCTGTGTACACTTGAAAAGAGTGCATATTCTGTTGATGTTGACTGGAGTGCTTTATAAATGTCAATTAGATCAAGTTTAACAGTGCTGTTCAAATCTTCTATGTCCTTACTGTTTTTCAGTCTACTTGTTCTATCAGTGAACAAGGGTGGTAAGATGTCTAACTAAAATTTTGGATTTGTTTCTTTTTGCAGTTCTATCAGTTTTTGCCTCATGTAGTTTGATGCTTTGCTTTTATGCATACAAATGTTTAACCTTCTTATCTCCTCTTGATTAATTGGCCCCTTTATTATTATGAAATAACTTTTTCTTTAGCCCTGCTAAACTCCTTTGCTCTGAAATCCTATCTTGTCTAATTCTAATATTGTCACTCATCTTTCTTTTGATTAGTGTAAGCATGGTATTTTTAAAACCTCAAATTCCATCACTGTCAACACTCGCATTCGCCAGAGGGGCACATTTCTTATAATCCATAAACCTACACTAACAGATCATTTTCACCAAGGTCCATAGTTTATCTTAGAGTTCACTCTTGGTGTTGTACATTCAGTGTGTCTTGACAGATCTATAATGTCAAATATCCACAACTGTAATATACAGAATAGGTTGCTGCCCTAAAGATCTGCCCTGCCTGTTCATCTTTCTCTCCCACACAGCCGCTGGCAACCACTGATCTTTTCATGGTCTCCATGGTTTTGCCTTTTCCAGAATGTCACAGAGTTGGAATCATGCAATATGTAGCTCACTTAGTAATATGCATTTAAGTTTCCTCTATGTCTTTTCATGGCTTGAAAACTCTTTTAGTTTTAGTGTTGAATAATATTCCATTGTCTGGGTGTGTCACAATTTATTCATTTACCTACTGAAGGATAGCTCAGTTGCTTTCAAGTGTTAGCAATTATGAATAAAACCTTCTAAATCTGTGTGCAGGTTTTTATGCAGGCATGAGTTTTCAGTTCATCTGCATAAAGACCAAGGAGTATAATTACTGGATCACATGGTGGGAATATGCTTAGTTCTGTAAGAAATTGCCAAATGGTCTGTACCATTTTGCATTTCTACCTGCAATGAATAAGAATTCCTTTTGTAACAGCACTCCAACTGGTCTTAAGGGTTAACTTGCTTCAAGTTAACACACACCTTGCTTGCTGACTTAAGGTCCTTGATCTGTAACAGAACTAATTTACTTTCTTTGAGATTTGTAGACAGCTGGCCTTGGGGAATGAAGGACCAGAACATTCCAAGGCCACAGAGGCCAGCAGGTTTGTTTGAAGCTGCTTTAGCTTTCTGATTAGCCCAGAAATCTCTTCTAAAATGTTTTTCTTTTTAAAAGTCACACAGGTGACTTCACTGACCTTCCTTTGCATGTCTATAGTCCTTGCCCTCCTTTGCAGAAAGAACAGAGTACTCTCGCGTAGCCCTTGGGTACCAAGGCACTAGAACTTCTTACACAACCTCTGAGCACTGAGATAAATCTGGACCTGGCATCATCAAGTCTGAATGTAATCAGGAAATGTCACAGACCACTGCACTCCTTAACTGATTAAGCCTCTTTAAAAATCTCTGCACCAGGCAGAAAACTCAGAGTTGGCCTTTGGAGAAGAGTCTGTCTCCGCAGGTGGCTAGCCTCCTGAATAAAGCTCCTATTCCTTTCCAGGCAAAACCTGTCTCTTGAGGATTGGCCTTTCAAGTGACAGGCAGCCGACTTGCATTTGGGGAAGGCTATTGCTCCACATCCTTGCTAGCATTTGGTGTTGTCACTGTTTTGGATTGCAGCCATTTTAATAGGTATGTGGTGGTAGTTTAGTGTTGTTGAAATTTGCATTTTCCTAATGCCATATTATGTTGAGCATCTTTTCATATGTTTCTTATTTGCCATCTGCATATTTCTTTGGTGAGGTATCTGTTCAGTTTTTTGCTCATTTTTTAATCAGGTTGTTCATTTTCTTATTGTTGAATTTCAAGAATTCTTTGTATATTTTAGATAATAACCCTTTATCAGATGTGTCTTTTGCAAATATTTTCTCCAAGTCTGTGGCTTGTTTTCTCATTCTCTTGACCTTATCTTCTGCAGAGTAGAAACTTTGAATTTTAATAAAGTCCAGCTTTCAACTATTTTTTTTCCCATGGATGACAATACAGTTGTAAGGGAAAGAATGTCATATTCATATTTATATTTTCTACTTCTGGCACAGTTGACTGGCACATTTTAGGCACTGACTATTGAATGAGTGAATGAATGCCCTGTTCAAATAATTATCTTTTCAAACAGGATCACCTATATTGTTTACATTAATAAAAGAGCTTATTGGATTTAACAAGCAAAAAAGTAATAACAAGTGATTGGCTATTTGCTTATCAAACGGATTCAGCTCTGACATTTGTACATCTTGCTATCTACTTTCCTCCGTGAGTTACACTAAAATGTTTATTATGCTTACCAGTTGTCCCTCCTTCAGATATGAAAAAAAGCTTCTTATTATACACAGGAAACCTCTAATCTTCCAGCGTGATTGAATCTTGAGGATTTGTCTGTTCAGAAATCTTCTCATTTTCTATAACCCAAAAACTACACCTAGATATCAAAGTTGCACACTACAGTCAGATGGCATTCTCTTATTAACTAAAATCTAATCTCTCCCTCTTTATAGCATTTTACTATAAGCATCAGAAAATGCTTGATAATTTATCAGAAATGTTATCTTTATGAAATTTAGGATGTTCAACTTTTAATTTATTTCTGAATAAATCCCGTTATGTCAAATATATTGTGATTGAGCCTTAAACCTGAGCATGAATATAATATAGAGATAATGAAAATATTCTTTAAAATAAAAGTGTTATAAAATAGGAGTTAGGACATATATAAATGTCTCTCAAAAGTTTAAATATTCTGCTTAACAATTTCTTGAATATAAAATAAACTAAATAGAAATTGCCTTAGAGAATGAAGACTCATGGCTTTATGATATATATATATATATATATATACATATAGGGAAAAATAATTTATTTTGGACCCCATTAATTAGGGATTTAAAAATACTTAGGGAGCATAATACCATAAAACTACTTTGTTTTAAAGCATTTTCTCAACACGAAATGAAAATTGCAATCTACTTGAGACTGTAAAATTACTATGACATATGATATTAACAAAAAATTTCAATCTGTACATTCTGAAAATTTATTAATGAGCGGCAACAGCTCTGTCTACACTACAATTCCTTAAGGATATTCAGTAATTTATACTTTTCTTCATTCGCCTGTTTGAACTGATTTTCTCCCAGTAAACTTGAATTTGAGATTAAATATATTAATGTCTTTACTTTTTACAGTGTTATCGAAATGTAGGTTTTGACACTATTTATTGTGACTAAAAGGAAAAGGGATATAAATGTGTCTTTTTCTTTACTGAGCACTTTCTGCATCGTTGGCACTGTAGAATGTGTTGGAAGGCACATGATACAAAGATGAATTACAGGGTCTGATTTCTTTTTTAAAGATTTTATTTATTTGTCAGAGAGAGAGAGAGAGAGAGAGAGCACAAGCAGGGGGAGGGGCAGAGGGAGAAGCAGGCTCCCTGCTGAGCAAGGAGTCCAATGTGGGACTCCATCCCAGGATCATGACCTGAGCCAAAGGCAGATGCTTAACTGACTGAGCCACCCAGGTGTCTCGAGGGTCTGATTTTTTAAAAAGATTTATTTATTTGAGAGAGAGAGAGCGTGTGAGCTGGGGAAGGAGCAGAGAGAAAGAGAGAGAGGGAGAGAATCTCATGTAAGCTCGCACCAAGTGCAGAGCCCCATGCAGGACTGGACCCCTGAGATCATGACCAGAGCTGAATTCAAGAGTTGGTTGGTTAACTACATAGTCACGCAGGCACAGTTAGAGGGTCTGATTTTTATTCTCTATCTTCAAGTAGCTAATAATCTAACAAGTTAAAAAATTCTACACAAATAACTGTGATGTTAGGTAGAAGTTAAGGAGTTCTGAATAACACAAAGAGATCATCTGAGGGTCAATTAACAAGTACTTTGTATTTGAAATCATGAAGAGTCTTTGAAGAGATACATTATTACTTATGAATGAGTTTTATTTTTGAGAGAGAACATTCATTATTAGAAAACAAACTGCATAAGCAAGATTTGTAAAGAATGGATCATTAACTATTAACCAATTTTAACTCTATCAAAATATTTTAAAAATTAATTTCATATAATGTTACTTTATTTAACCTTTTGGTGACGATAAAATCATCAGAGGCTAGTGCTACCATCAGAGAGGCTAGTGAACTAAAGAAGGTTGTTTACTCCACACTAAATGGCCACAGACTGGTCTGCTTTTGGAGCTCTGATTTCTGCTTTCTAAAGCCTTTTTTCTTTCATGTTCTTTTTTATCTGTCATCACAGCTTGCTGCCGTTCATGTGCGTGTCTCAAAATGAGGTCCTGTCTGCAGCCAGCTTATTACTTCTAATTTGCTTTTGGGCAGTAAACTAGTTAACCAAGCTTGTTAGAAATTTCTAAAATAAGAGTTAATTAAATCTGATTAGGACTTTGCTAGGAATGAAATATATGATCTTTAATGGATGTATTTCTTGGTAGTTAATATATAATGGGTTACTAATCATTTATTTGCATTTTTACTTAGGATTTCATATTTAGCTTTAGACCTAAGCCCTAAATTATAGCTTTTCTATTCAATATTTTTAATATCCATGGAAATATCTTTCATGGAAACATAATAGCACACTCATATATTTGTCACTTGATTAATTTTTTTTCTATTTCAGCAAATATGAATAATAGTAAGTCATTATATTGGTTCTAGTCAAAGCTGGTATTAATAACTCCAAGTATGCTGCTTAAACGTTGCCTGGACTGTTATACCAGGTGTGGGCAGGTTAAATATTAACAGCAATATGGTTGAAAAATTATCTCATTTCAAATTTATGAGGCTAAAAATGCCGTGTGGAATTCTGCTAATTTTTCTTCTTAATCACATGATTGTTAACAGCCATAATTAGTGAAAAGTCCAAACGAGGGCCATTTATTGAGAATTACTCTAAGTGCAGATGTATGTTGGGGGGGCTGTTGAATTGTACGCGTGACCAAATGTCCATCATAGAGTTTTCCCAAGTAATAACTAAAAACTATTGCTTCTCACAACTAATAGTGGAATGCGTATTCTGTTGGTAATGTCTACCAATTCATAGCAGAACTGTAGACTGATTTTTTGGATTTGAAAGTTCTCTGACTTTGATGAAGTTTGATGTCTAAGTACATGTTTTGAAAGTTGAATTACCAAAATAAATTTCTATTGACAGAGTGAAATCCTCTGCTCTGCCCAGCTAGCTATACACATAGTACTCAGGGTTTGGTCCTCAGCATTTAGATAACATCTCAACTTTTCTTAGGGGATCTTACCAATTAATACTTCAGTTATCAACTGTCTGGTGAGGACTTAAAATCCTAGCTCAACCTTTGGAATTCCAGACCCATCACACAACTACCTTTTGGGCATTTTTATATGTGTGTATTTTAAATTCAGTATAATGAAAATTAAACTCCTAATGTTTTCATGCCAATTCTTGCCCCTGTACTGGTATTCCAGCCAATTAGAATTCCCAGGTCCCAAATATGAAATCATTCTTTACTGATACTCTCACACTACTACCCTACCTAGCAAGTACCAAGTCCTGATTACTAAAGTTCAATAAATATTTGAAAATTTGTCTACTGCTCACCATTCCATTTGCTAAATCCTTTGTACAAGACATTACCTTTAATTTGAATATTGTCACAGCTTCCTGTTCTTTTCATTTTGAGACTTCTCTTTTTCTTTAAAAAAATCTTTTTTTTAAGATTTTATTTATTTATTTGTCAGAGAGAGAGAGTGAGCGAGCACAGGCAGACAGAGTGGCAGGCAGAGGCAGAGGGAGAAGCAGGCTCCCAGCCAAGCAAGGAGCCCGATGTGGGACTCGATCCTAGGACGCTGGGATCATGACCTGAGCCAAAGGCAGCCGCTTAACCAACTGAGCCACCCAGGCGTCCCAAGTGACTTCTCTTTTTCTAATAAAAACTTTTTCACTCAATTTTCTTTTTCTACTTTTAAGGTCTTCTAAAAATTTTAAAGATAAATAAACTGACATAAGATATAATGCACAGGTTTGGAATATACAGCTTGATAAATTTTGACATGTTTATATGCCTGTGAAACCATCACTACAATCAAGAAAGTAAATATATCCATTATCCACAAACGTTTTCTTGCATTGCTTCTTAATCCCTCCCTTCTGCCCCATCTACCTCATCAGTACCCAGTATCCAGTACCACTGAACTGCCCAGGTCACTATAGATTAGTTTACATGTTCTAGAATTTTATATACATGAAATTATTAACTATATATATGCTCTGGGTTCTTTTTCACTTGTAGTCACTTTGAGATTCATCTATGTTTTTGGGTCAGTAATTCGTTCTTTTTTGTTCCTGAGCAATCCATTGTAAGGATATATACTACAGTTTAGGTATTCACATATTGATGAACATGTTGGTTGTTTCTAGTTTTATACCATTACCTAAAAAAGCTGCTATGAACATTCACATACAAGTCTTGGTGTATTTGGTTTCATTTCTCTTGGGTAAATACCTAGGAATAGAATTACTGGGTCATAAAGTAAGTGTATATTTAATTTCTTATGAAACTTCCAAATTGTTTCTTAGCAGTCAATTCATATTCCCACCAACACTTGGTATGGGAAGTTCTTCTAATTTTAGATATTAGTGTTATCGCGTTGTGGTTTTTATTTTTTTAATTACCTTTTTTTTTTTTAAGATTTTACTTATTTATTTGACAGAGAGAGAGAGAGAGAGAGAGGGCACAAGCAGAGGGAGCAGCAGGCAGAGGGAGAAGCAGACTCACTGCTGAGCAGGGAGCTCAAGGCAGGGCTTCATCCCAGAACCCTGGGATCATGACCTGAGCCAAAGGCAGATGCTTAACTGACTGAGCCACCCAGGCGCCCTGCATTGTGGTTTTAGATCAAATTTTCCTTAATGGCTATTGTTGCTGAATACTTTTTCATGTGCTTGTCAGTGGTACATTCTTTGGTGAAGTGTCTCTAGATTTTTTGCCCACTTTCTATTAGTTTTTTGTTTTCTTTTGTTTTCTTATTGACTGATGAAAGTAATCTATATATTCTGGATACAAATACTTCAGCAGATAATTGATTTTCAAATATATTTTCTAATGCGGTACTTTAGGTTACCTTTTCACTAACAATTTCTCTGGAAGAACAGAAGTCTGTTTTGATGAGGCATATATGCGTGTGTGTGTGTGTGTGTGTGTGTGTGTGTGTATTTTTTAAAAGAATTTATTTATTTATTTTTTATTTCATTTATTTATTTGAGAGAGAGGGAATGAGAGAGGGGGTGGGGAAGTCAGAGGAGAAGCAGACTCCCCACTGAGCAGGGAGCCTGATGCCGGACACAATCCTAGGACTCCAGGATCATGACCTAAGCCGAAAGCAGTTGCTTAACCAACTGAGCCACCCAAGCTTCCGTGTGTGTGTATTTTAATGAATGATGTTTTGTGTAGTATATAAGAATGCTTTGTCTAACATAAAGTTGCAAACCTTTTCTATGTCTACTAGAAGGCTTATAACACTAGTTTTAGTGTTATATTGAAGTCTATAGTCCACTTCGACTTTATTTTTAAATATGGTGCAAGCTATGGACTAATTTCATTTTTTATTTGCATATGTATATCTAATTTTCCAACCCTATTTATTGAAAATACTGTCCTTTTTCCATTTCTCCTTTATTCTTTGAACATTGTCAAAAATCAGTTTTCTCCAGCATCATTTGTTGGAAAGACTATTCTTTCTCCACTGGATTTCCTTTGAACCTTTGTTTTGTATCAGTTGTCCATATCTGTGATTGTATTTCTGAACTCTATTCTGTTCTATCTTTATGCCAAGCCCAAACTGTTATTATTACTGTAGTTTTACAGTAAGTCTTGAGGTCAGGTAGTATATAGGTCCTAAGAATTTGTTCATTCTTTTAGAATTGCTCTGATTATACTAAGTCATTTGTATTTCCATATAAATTTTTGAAACAACTTTTCATTTCTACCAAAAAAAATACACTTTGGGATTTTTATGGAATTGTATTGGTTCTGTAGATCACTTTTCAGAGATTGCCAACTTAACAATGCTGAGTCTTCTGATCCATGAACACAATTTACTTATCCATTATTTTAAGTTTTCCTTAATATCTCTTGGCATTGTTTTATGCTTTTCAGTGTAAAGGTCTTGCACATATTCTAATATATTTACTGAAGTATTTCATATTTTTGATATTTTATAAATAGTATTTTTTAAAAGTTTCCACTTCTGAGTTTTTTAGTGTATAGAAATACAGCTGATTTTTTGAAATTTTGATTTTATATCATGCAAACCTGCTAAACTAATTTATTCATTCTAGTGGCTTTTATGTAAATCCACATATGACCATGCCATTTCTAAATAAACACAGCTTTTATTACTCTTTTCTAATCCGGATGCCCTTTATTTCTGTTACTTATCTTACTGCACTGGCTACAACCTCTAGTAAAAAGTTGGATAAAATAAGGAGAGCAGACTTCCTTGCCTTGTTTGTAATCTTAAAGAGGAAGGTTTTAGCCTTTCATTACTACTTATGATATTAGCTGTAGATTTTTCATAGATGCTCTTTATTAGATCAAGGAAGTTCTCTTTTATTTCTAATTTCCTGAAAATTTGTATCAGAAAAGTGTTGGATTTTTTCTATTGTTCTTGTTGTATCGATTGACCTGATCATGTGTTTTTTTTTTCTTTTTTGCTTATTAATGTAGTAAATTTCATTGATTTTTAAAAAATGTTAAATCAGCTTTACATTCCAGGGATAAACCTCACTCAGTCGTGATGTGTTATACCTTTTATACTTTGCATTTAGTTTACTAAAATTTTTGTTAAAATTTTTCATATTTATGTTCATGAGAGATACTGGTAGATAGTTTTCTTTTCTTGAAATGTCTTGGCGTTTCTGCAGAACTGATATTATTTCTTTCTTAATATTTGGTAGAATTCCTCAGTATTGCCATCTCGGCCTGGAGTTTTGTTTGTAGGAAGATATTTAATATGTGGTATTCTTCAGATTATCTATTTCTTCTTGAGTGAGCTTTGGTAATTTGTATCTTTCAAGGAATTTGTCCATGTCAACTATGTTGTTGAATTTATTAGGGTAAAGCTGTTCATAATATTCCCTATTCTTTCAACATCTGTATTATCTGTAGTGATGTCACTCCTAATTTGAATCTTCTCTGTTTTCCTTGACTAATATAGATAGAGGTTTATTAGTTGTTTGATCCTGTGAAAGAATCTCTTTTTGAGTTGGTTGATTTTTCTCTATTATTTTTCTGTTTTCAACTTTACTGATTTTGGCTCCAATCTTGATTTCCTTTCATCTGCTTTCGGGACTGGTCTTTTTTTTCCCCCAGCTCCAACTTTATTGAAGTATAATGTCAAATAAAAATGGCATACTTTTAAGATGTACAATGTAGTGACATTTTGATATCTGTATATATTGTGAAATGATCAAGCTAATTTACATATCCATCATCTCTTATTTTTCTTGTGAGAACACTTAAAGATCTATTCCTTTAACAAATTTCAAATACACATTACAGTATTATTAACTATAGTCACCAGGCTGTACATAAGATTTCCATAACCTCTTTATCCTGCAAAACTGAGACTTTGTACCCTTTGTCCAACATCTCCCCCATTTTCTCCACACCCAGGCCCTGGCAGCCACCATTCTACTCTATGTTTCTATGTGTTCAGCTTTTTTAGATTCTACAAATAAGAGAGATCACAACATTGCCCTTCTTATTCTCTATGACTTATTTTTCTTCCTCTGAAAGATGTAAATATTTTTCTATGTTCCTTGCATTTGAAATTTTACAATAGTGTAACTTGGTGTGGGTTTTTTCCTGAGCATTCCTATAAGACTTTTAGTTGAGAAATGAATGTTTTCTTCAGTTCTAGGAAATGCTATTGTATCTCTAATATAAATCTCTCTGTATTCCACAGTAGTCTTTTTTTTTCTCTCTCTCTCTTTTTTTCCATCTACAGTCTTGGTTTTTATTTGGGACAGTTTTCTAGGTTTATCTTTAAGGATTTTTATTCTACTTAATTCTCAGAATTTTTTTTTTTAAGATTTTATTTATTTATTTGACAGACAGAGATTACAAGTAGGCAAGAGAGGCAGGCAGGGAGAGAGAGGAGGAAGCAGGCTCTCCGCGGAGCAGAGAGCCCGATGTGGGGCTCGATCCCAGGACCCTGGGATCATGACCTGAGCGGAAAACAGAGGCTTTAACCCACTGAGCCACCCAGGTGCCCCAATTCTCAGAATTTTTAATCTGATGTTCTCATACTGTTCCATTAAGCTCTTTTCTTATTTCATGGGTATAACACCTTTTATCTTAGGATATAAATTATAGAATCTCATTTTGAAGTATTGTCTCATATTTCCTCAATTAATTCTCTTTTCTCTTGTTCATTTTCCTCTTCTTTCTTTCTTTCTTTCTTTCTTTTTTTCTTTCTTTCCTCTGTCTTCCTGCCTTTTTAGCAGGAGGCTTCTGTCATATGTCTGGATGTGTAGTTTTCTTGCTTTTCTGTTCATACATAAGTTGAGGCAGTAAAAGTCATATGAAAGCTCTGTGTCATGAGTGTGTTTATGTGTTTGTGTATGTGTGTGTGTGTGTGTGTGTGTTGTGGAGAGAGATTATTATCACTGAGTTTGCTTTGTGGTAGATTGAGTAAAGGAAATTTGACCAGTTTATTGGAAAGTCCTAACTATCAATATCTGCATTTCTTTTTTCTAGGCTAGCTTGTTTCTCCAGAAAGAAGTCAGTATTCTGTGAGTCAGAGAGTTCTCATCTCTTTAGGATGTAGAATTTCACTAAATTTTTTTTTCTGTTCTCTAAATGGATCTCATGTCCACTCTTTACTAAATCTTGTGGTGCTGATTTTAGAGCTTTTCCACTTCCGTTTCTCTACAGAATAAACAGCTGCTCTTCCTCCAGGTTGGGAACAGAGTTCCCTAGTTGTGTGAGCTGGAGTGGAGACTTGAGATCTAGTTACTCCTCATAAAATCTTGAAATCAACCCTCCTATCTTAAGCCATGTCATTCTCCAACCCCCTCCATCTCAAACACCTTGAGTCTATTTGCTAAGTCTAGCCTTCTCCTGTGAATCATTCTGATGCTCATTACCATCCCTCCCTGTAGGCATTTAGACTTCAGGTTTCTCTGCACTACATAAATACTTCCACTGACTTGGTATCATGCAAAAATCTATTTCCTTCTCCCCTTTTGTTTGTTTTCCTGGCTTCACACCATTTTTATTACATGTTTCCTTTTTGTGAGTTTTAGGGAGGCATCAGTAAAAACCCATATGTTTGGATCTTTTGTGTTCAAGGGACAGTCTCTCACATAGACCTTTCATATTGTCTCCAGAGCGATCTTTCTAAAGTGCAACTCTAACAAGATTTGATCACTTCACTGCTTAGATATTATCATGGCCTGCCATTATCTGCAGTAAAAATTACTTCTCACGTCATTCAGGGCTCCCTGTGCTCTGTTCTGTGCTTTCTTCTGCAGCTCTGTGCATGTGAGCTGTCACACTCATGCTCTAAGTGTACTAAAACACTCATTGTTTCACTAACATGTGGCATTGCAGACTTTTTCCCCCTGCCTTTCCCTTTCTTATCCCTGTGCCCTTTCTAATTGTGGCTTGGGTAAATCGGCAAAGGTAAGCATGTAGACGTGTACTCCTTCTACATGGTATTAAAAATGTTCACGTGTTTGTCTTTCACTCTGGCTAAACCATAAAGACTTGTGATAAAAGGCCATCTTTTCATTGCTTTATTCCCAGAACCTATTATAGTACCTGGAACAGAGTAGCCAAATCCATAATTAAAGTTTAAATGACAGGTAAATTTACTATTATTTCTAAAACAGAATAAATCTGGTGAATGGATAATGATGACATTTTAAAGGGATTCCTGTAAGATAATTTTCAGAGTTCCTCAAACTTAATTTCTAAGGTTACATACTGTGGTGTGGGTATAGTTATGATTTCTAGTTTGTTCTATCCTAAAACATCTTCAGTTAGTAATATTTAAAGGTTTTATACAAAAGTAGTTATTCAAATAATACTTTTTGAAAAGTTTTCTTTTTTCTTCATTGTTTTCCCTTTTCCCCTGGACTTGTTATATCTATTACTGACAAATTATGAATTGGACACCAGATAACCCGTTCTGGTTCAAAGATTAAGCTAATAACTTTGAGGTACACTTTTGATCTATAACCTAACCTTTTAAAACACAAGACTCTAGGAACTCTCCAAAAGTCAGAGAAGGTGAAGTAAGTTTGCGGATCACAGTGGAACTGCTCTTCACAAGCAGTTGAAGGGAGAGAAAGCAATACTGTCCCCAGGCAACACAAGGGCTTACATCCAGTGAGATAGTTTCATAATGTATTTACTTTAGAATAAAGCTCGCTCTTTAGTATCCCCTGTGTGTGTGCATGTGTGTGTAATCATTAAAACACAAAAAAGACATTGAAGTCAATCTTCAAGCTTTCTTCTTTTCAATTGTCCAGAATTAGATGCCAATGCTATGTAAAAATGCATCCATATTAATCTGTTTCATGGATTAGTAGAAAAGAGCAGAGAGGGGTTTTGTTTGTTTGTTTGCTTGTTTTTTACTAATAAAACATGACTAGAAAATATTAAGAGGAAGAAGAGATGCAAGGTATCTGTTGGGGTTTTGGATGGATGGGGAAAATGTGGTAGGAGGGACATCAAATTTTACTATAAGTCGCTTCTTAGCTTTTAGAAGACAATATAAAATCATAAAAGATAGTGACAATCTTACAGAACAAGAGTATTTAAGCGAAAGAGACAAGAGGAGTGCCTGGGTGGCTCAGTGGGTTAAAGCCTCTGCCTTTGGCTCAGGTCATGATCTCAGGGTCCTTGGATCAAGCCCTGCATTGGGCTTTCTGCTCAACAGGGAGCCTGCTTCCCTCTCTCTCTCTGCCTGCCTCTCTGCCTACTTGTGGTCTCTGTCTGTCAAATAAATAAAATCTTTTAAAAAAGAGAGAGAGAAAGAGACAAGAATGAAAGAGGGACAGAAGAAGAAATGAGAGTGGAGTGAGAGGGATACTTTTCTTTAAAAACATACAGTGTGTGATCAGTGCTATGGCACGGGAGATCTTTCTCAGGGGCAGATCTGTCTCGGTCCTTCTGACAAATAATTTCACAGGTAATTGCTAACAACCATGAAATACCCTTTTCACCTTTTGTCTATAGAGCTCGGGTTGTTCAAAATGTCCGAGTTAATTAACATGAACTCTGCTTTTTAGGTGGGGAAGGTGAATGGTGCTAATTAGCCTTGCCCAGCTGATGAGTCCGTTTGGTCACAGAGGTTGGGACACTTGCTTGAGGATATTTGGCAGCTCAGCTGTACAATCTGAATTAAACACAGCCTCTTGGTACCCTAGAGCCTAGTTCTCCCACCCTGTCTCCTGCTTCTCTTTCTCCTTCTGTCTCACTTAGCTATATACAAAACTAAGTCTGTGAATGCAGGAGGAGTCCTTCATCTTCAGTTGAGGAATCCACTTCATTTTCAACATTCACCAGTGTTTGTCACAAAGACAGACAACTTATTATTCTCTTCTCTTTTGTCCTACTAGCTTGACTCAAAAAGTTTCCCTTGAAGATGCTCAACTCCTCTTATACATTTGGGGGAGGATGGGTGAATAATGAATAATTTTTAAAATCATTTTCTGAATCTGTTTGCTTTTAGTTCTGGGATTTTTTAAAAAAATCTGCTTTGGATCAATTTGCTATTGAGTCTCAAATCTGAATCTCCAGTTGGGCTCACTAACTGATGATCAGTGGTCAGCTTGTCTGGTTTTCGTCACTGGGTATATCCCCAGTGGTTGGTTTGCTCTAACATTTGTCCACAGGTAAAAAGTAGCCATATGGTTCTGAGGAATGGTTTCCTTTACCCATCGAGTTGACACATGGATGGGGATTTCTCTCTCTGTCTAGGTTTTCTCCATATCTTTAGAGTTATGCTAAGCTCTGCCCTGGTTAGAATACTGCAGAGATTCTTAGGTGAACTATTACATTGTTGAGCTTGTGTTCTGTGGTTTATAAAATGTTTTGGGCCACAGCAAAGAAAGAGAAGCCATATGGAGTGTAACAGCTTAAACGAAAGGCAACAGAAATTGTCAGAAGAAGTTAACCCAAAGGCAGCATTGAAAGACAGGGGTCAGGCAAAGGGGCAGGAGATACAAGCATGGCTGAAGCAGGCAACAGTGGGACATGCGTTGGGTCATAGGATAATATTCTCTGGAGGAGAAAGATACTTTTAAGCCGTTAGAAAGAAATGCAATAAATATTTCACAAGCCTGCCAAGAAAAGCAAGAGGTGGAGATGTTATTTATCTTTCAGAGACCTCCATATAGTTGATTTCCTCCTACACCAGGAAAGGAAAAAATCTTTTCGCTTATCTTTATAATATGATTTTTTTTTTTTTTTGCTTGCTGAAATTAAATTGGACTGAAATAAGGAGGAACCATGGACTCTCAAAAGGCTCAAATAAATAATGGATGCATATTTCATTACAGCTTCACCCCTACACATTTGTAAAATAGATAAATAGTGTAAACATTATCTGATAGTGACTGAAAAAAATCAAAGGTATTTAGCCACAGTTAGGTGAATGTAGCTTTCTTTTTGTCCATATAAGACCATGGTATTTCTGGATATCCGTGTTTTCTTTCTCACTCCAGGTTGCCAATTTGATTCCATTGTTTCCTTTTTATTGCACACAATGGATCACGCATATTGAGCTGGAGAATTGATGTCTTAGCATGCCATTGGCAGAAGACTGGGACGGGAGTGGTTGGCATAATAGCAACCTTCCCAAGGTGACACTTAAGCTGAATCTTAGGAAAAAAATGAGTTGGAAGAGAGGCCCCTGGGTGGGGCAGGCACTTAAGGGTCAAACTTTTGGTTTTGGCTCAGGCCACGATCTCTTTGGGTTTGTGGGCTGGAGCCCTACCTCGGTCTCATGCTCAGCATGGAGTCTGCTTGAGATTCTCTCTCTCCCTCTCCCTTCGTCCCTCCCCTTCACTCACTCATGCTCTCTCTCTAAAATTAAAAAAAAATAATAATAATAAATCTTACAAAAAGAAAGTGAGCTGGCAGAGGTAGATAGCCCAGGCAGGGAGAACTTGCAGGGGAAAGGTGCCGAGGTGAGAAGGTGGCGGCCATGCTGTGGGAACTGCGGACCATTCAGTGTAGCCGGCCTGTGCTGTTATAACTCTAAGTCACTAAAGGCTGATAAAACACAACTAACTAAAAATATGCAAGGTCCAGAATGTAGGATCATGATTTGTCTCTGCTGCTTCCAGGCTTTATAAACCTGCACAATTTAGTTGGCTTGTCTAAGCCTCAGTTTTTCCGATCTGTAAGATGAGATGGTAATTGTACCACCCGCTGTGTGTTATTTTGAAATAATTCATTTGGAGTGTTCAGAACAGTGCCTGTCAGAGCGTAAGGAACGGGTGTTAACTCTTGATTGTGAGTAATAAGTCCCAATTTTTGTATTAGTTTACCTCCCTAATTAGGCATGCATGTTTTGCCATTAATGGTGATTGATGCGAAATCACCCTTACGCTGTTTGATGGCGCTCCCAGTTCTCTTCTGTTGGCTCTAGAGATCTCTTTACTATTCTAATGAGATTGATGCCTTCATTACATTTGTTATTTGTGGACTAATAAAAGAATATTATAGGTCTCACTTTGAAAAGGATTCACTGGTTTGAGTCTATAAAGTCCTGTGTTAGTGTTTCTGTTATATGGTCTGATTAATGTAGCTGACGAAGGGACTCATATTTTATGATTTGCTGCCCTCATAGATTGGGGTATTATTGAGCCTTCTTGGTGGGAATAAGCTTTCTTTTAGAGTGTTCAGCCCTAATGCTGGGTTGGAATGAGAAACATAACCTCACAGATAGATAACTTCACAGCTAGAAGACTTAGGAGCATCACCTTAAAAATATGCCTGCCTCAGTAAAATGGTTAAAAATTGGGATGCCTGAGTGGCTCAGTTGGTTAAGCATCTGCCTTTGGCTCAGGTTGTGATCCCAGAGTCCTGGGATGGAGCCCCATATCAGGTTATCTGCCCGGCGGGGAACCTGCTTCTCCTCTGCCTGCTGCTCCCCCTGCTTGTGCGCTCTCTCTTCTCTCTCTGATAAATAACTAAATAAGTAAAATCTTTAAAAAAAAAAAGAGTTAAGAGTTTTTTTTAGATGCAAAAAATAGAGTTTACATTAAAAAAGTGGAAATGAAACATACCTGGCAATTCTCTTGTCGTAGCCCTTGAGTGGGCCTAGTAAAGGAAACAGTGATCCAAGATGCCAGTGGCTGCTCATGCCTTGCAAAATTGAACAAAACCTAAGCTATTTCTAGCAATGAGCGTATGGGAGAAGCTTTCTGCAAAATTGAACCATCATCTATTTTAAATCATGGTTTTAATAATAGTTCCTCCACCTTAGGACTGTTGGAAAGATGAGGTGAAAGAAAACCTGCAGCAGGCTTTCTGTAGTGCATGGCAAAGTGGGAGGGCTCAGTAAATGTCACCGATTACCACCCCCAGCAGTAGGGTACAGGTAGCTTAGTTTGGTGAGTAAATCAAGGATAGCCTGGGTTTGAACCCCAGCTTGTTACTGAGAACCATCTACCTGTGGGCAATGGCTTATCCTTTTGTGCTTCTGTTTCTTTGCTGTAACTAGACATGCACTGTTCGCCAGCTCAGAGGGACTCATGAGGAGTACAGGAATGAGCATCCAGAAAGCACATGCAATAGTGTTTGGCCCGTAGGAAGCACCAAACTAAGTATGAGCTCTTAACAGCAGTAATTCTATTGCAAAAAAATATAGATCTGCCCCCAAATCACAGAATTATTGTACTTTTCCATGAAATTGATATGTTTAGATAAAACAATTCTATTGATAGTTTACAGATGTCTAAGTTGTGAAACTAATTTCATTTGTATCTTTTGAAGAGTCAGATTCTGTATTATTCTGTATTGTTACTATTCTAGTATTAGCTGTTCTGCATTTATTGACCTACTTTTTGACCTTCAGAAGTATGATTTGTATTCCATTTTTTCTTCCCAAGAAAACAGTTCAGTAACTCTTCATTATCTCCACTCTTTGGGGATCTTGGTGAGTTGAGAAGGTGGCATCAATTGTTTAGTTTTTTACATTTTGTTTTATTTGTGGAGAAACAGATGGGTTGTATGTGGGTGACACCTGTCCTAGGAGCTAAGGACACTTTTTTTGGTTTGTTTTTGGCATTTAAATGGTAGAGAGTGCAGGGCTTCAAGAAATATTTTTTGAGAAAAAATTTGGCCACTCACTCTCTTCCCTTTATATAACCCCTCTCAAAAATAAACAAAAATGTATAGCTAAATTCTACACTCAATCACCACAGTAGTATATCAAAAAGGATTGAAACAGTAGTATCAAAACAGAAATTTCTGTCTTTCCAGTAAACCTGGCATTCTTATTGGGACCTGAAGGGAGTAAATCTAATTTGCCTATGGCTGGGAAATCTACAAAGAGAGAGGTCAGGAGAGATAATGTTACCAAAGAGAAGCATTCCAGAAAGGAGGTTCTGGGCTCTAGTAGCAGAGATAATGGCAAGGACTTCACTGCATTAGAACAGGAGCTGGAACACACATCTCTCACTATGATGGTAACAGGTGAGTGGTGAAGTGGTCGGGCAGAGGCTGAGATGCTAGCTTTGCAAAAGGCAGTGAGCATCCACCCCTCCACCTGGAAATTAAGTCTCCAACTTGGATCCTCCCATACATGCAGGAGGATAGCCAGAGATGAGCCTATTTGGTATAACAAAGAAGACTGGCAGTGTGGGCCTCTGATATTGAGTCACAAGTAATTTGAATTCCAATCATTCATTTATTAACGGATATTTATTGAGGGACTGCTATGATATAGCTACCAAACTTGACCGTAGATATTCAGTGGAGAGAATGGAAGAGACAAGATGCTACCCTCATGGAGCTTATCATCTAGTGGGATAAAACCGGTAATAAGAGAACAAATTAATGGATAAGATGCTTTAGAGTGTGAAAGGTACCATGAAGGAGTATCAGATAGGAGGGAGAGTGCCTGAGGAGTTGAAAGTTCTCCTTGAGGAGTCTGGAAGAGACTTAAATGAAGAGAAGCAGTCACCCATGCATGTGTAGGTCTGGAAGCAGAATATTCTAGACAGAAGGGTCAGCATGTGCAGGGAGCATGAAGCAGGAGTTACCTGGAAGAATGCCACTATGCTGGAGAGAGGGAGAGGAGATGTGATCTAAACGGTGGCCAGGAGCAGGTCATTCAGAGCTTTGCAGGCCATGGCACAGGGTATAGATTTTATTCAAAGTGTGATGAGAAGCCACGGGGCTTGGAGCAGAAGAGAAGACATGATGTGATGCACATCTTGTACAGTTCAGCTTAGCTGCCATGGGTGGAGATCCAGGAGGGGATCTTGGCCCCTCTGGTGAGAGGTGGTGCACATTAAGAGATGAGGTTGTCTTGGGCAAGGATGGTCTCCATGGAGGCAGAGAGCTGCTGATGGGCTCAGGGTGCCCCTTGCAGATAGAGCTATGGGACTTGACCAACTGCATGCGGGCAGAAGAGAAGAAGGGAGTTGAAGAAAATGTCTTGGATTTTATACAGTACATGGTGACGGCATGAACTGAGACTGGAGGAGTGGGGATGAGAGGAAAAAGGCTTTTGGGGAAGAAAAAGCTCTGAATTAGCCATATTATGTTTGAGTTGACAATGGACAGGCAAGAGTAAATGTCAGATTTGCAACTGGATATTTGAATTTGAAGCTCAGTGGGGAGGTCAGAGATAAAAATAGAAATTTGGGAGGCATAGTTGTATAGTAGGCTTTTAGAATCAGGACACGTATAAGGTCCCATGGAGATTGTCTGCTTTTCTTTCTTTCTTTTTTTTAAACAGGCAATATCTAAATCAAAACAAAACAAAACACCTGCAACATTTCATTTCAGTCATCGTTTTACCTTCAGACTTTCAAATACCGTTCTCTCTCAAGGCCGTTGCTGTTAAGTACATATTTCATTGGATGTTTCACATCCCTGCTACTTACTATCAGGAACGTCCTTCACTTCAATTCTTGATCGGTTTCTCTATCTCTAGTTTTGTTTCTGTACCTTCAGACCCTTAGACAAAGGCAGCTGATGCTCCATAATTCCCCGAGGCCAGGAGTGTCTTAATGAGGACCCAGAAGAAGCATCTGAAGAGCTCGACAATAATTTATTTGAGCATAAGCAGGAAGATCCATATTTAGATAATTCTTTTCCCATAGCGTCATTATCTCAATGCTTCTGCTGACAGCCTTAGAGATAATAGCATTCAAAATGTAAATAATGAAACAATACACATGGTAATGAGAGAGACTCAGAAAATACAGTAGTAATGAAAAAATAACAAGACAGCGATTCTAATATTGTAAATACACAAGTTTGCATTAGTGACAGATTATCTCTGTAATGCCAGGCTGAAATAATTTCAAAGCCAGTGTAGCAACTGCTAAACAACATATAAGGTGTCAATCCAGTGCCAGCTGATACATTTAGAGAATTAGGCAGGCTCTGAATAATTATGAGCATAGGCGGATCTGGAATGGGCAGTTTGCTGCAAAGTATGGGAGTGGCGGACCTCATAGCAGCTGAGATGAAAAGTGCTTCTAGGCAGGTGCACATAGGAAATCAGAAGCAGAAAAACATAAAAAAAATATATATCAAAAGCCAAAGACTTGGCTCCATATGTGAAAAACCCATTGGAACCACTCTGTTGGATGAAATCTGTTTTCTACAAATAGGAAAGGGCCTAATTATTTTCCAACCTTACTCTTCCAACAGACTCTGTTGGATTTCTATTTCCCTATCCCTTGGCTGCCTTGCTGGCAGAATTCATGCTTTTCCAATATTAGCAGAGTCACACCTTATTAATAGAGACTCCCATTGGGGTAGTAAAATTTCAGTGTTGTCTAAATTGATCTCACATGTAGTTCATAGCCTCTCACTTCCTGTTGTCTTAGGACTGACCAGAGGACCAGGCTTGTTGTGTTCTCTCACTTCTCATCGTTCTTCACCTCAACCCCAAATATCACCCCTGGGACGTCCAAGGGGAAGGAGAAATCTGACTAAAGGAACCCTTGACTTGTTAGGATTCAACATTGTCTCTGTAGGGCAAGACGTTCAGTTGTTGGATCCCTCATGGGACACATTTATGTGGTACTTTGGAAGTCCTCTGAGAGCTCTGACTTGGGCCATGTTGTCCTCAATCATTTGAGATGCACCCACCCCCGTATTATACCTCCAAGTTTCTTAATGCGGGGTCCCTATGACCCAACAAGATGCCTCCTTGGACAGGATATATCTACTTCCTAATCCCTGGAATCTGAATGTTAATGGTAAATGGGGCTTTGTAGATGTGAGTAAGTTTAGGATCTTGAGATGGGGGACATTAGCCTGGATTATCCAGGTGGATCCAATGTAATTACAAGGGTCCTTGTAAGAGGAGGGTGGAGGGCTGGAGTCATATCGAGAACATATAAGGACAGAAGGAGAGGTCAGAGAAGACAGAAAATGCTACACTGCTGGCTTTGAAGATGTGGGAAAGGAACATGAGCCAAGGAATGTAAGCAGTTTATAGAAGCTGGAAAGGACAAAGGCGCAGATTCTCCTCTCGAGCTCTAGAATGAAGGTGGCCCTATAGACCCATTTTAGCCTTCTGACCTGCAGAACTCTTAAGAGAATAAATTTGTGTTGTTTTATGCCATGAAGTTGGTGGAATTCATTACAGTAGTAACAGGAAACCAATATAGGGACTTTCCAGATGGCTTGGGTTTTGCGTGATGTCCTTTTGAGCTGGCCTTGCCAAATGATCAGCGCACACACTACTCCCTCAGCCGCTCCCCTCCTCACCCTGGCACAATGGCTCTGGCCAGTCTCCATCTTCAAAATCCTGAAGGCAGAGGCATTCCCCAGTTTCAAGATGTCCTGTTGCCTCCCAAATGCAAGGGAAGCATGTCAAGTTTCCCAAAAATGTTTCATGGTGGCATTTGAACTGCAGCTTACTCACATCAAAGGGAAAGGGGCATCTTTTTCTGGCCCTTCTAATTATCATGAGTAGTCTGCAGAACCTTCCCTACTTTCTTTAAAAGGGAAGAGTCCTCTCTATTTCACCCCGTTGAGAGAAGAAAAGTAAAAATGTGTCCAAGACCTGGTAACTACTTAGTTTGAATTGTTCCCCCAGGAATTGCTAGTCAGTTATTTATATAGGCTCTTTGGGATGTTTGGAGGTGAGGACTGATTTCTGTCAACCCTTAATTCAAATGGATATATTTGGCAGCTTTTTGGGGTAAGATTTTACTTATTTATTGATTGATTGATTTAGAGAGTGTGCGCTAGTGGGGGAGGGGCAGAGGGAGAGAGAGAATCTCAAGGAGACTCCACACTGAACACGGAGCCAACACGGGGCTCGATCCCATAACCTTGAGATCATAGCCTGAAGTGAAATCAAGAGATAATCGCTTAAGTGACTGAGACACCCAGGCGCCCTTACTTGGCAGCTTTTTATAATAAGGCAATTTATTGCTTTTTGTCCCATTTAGGACTTAATCTCAAATTCCAGGGTAACAGGGGCACCTGGGTGACTCAGTGAGTTAGGCAACTGCCTTCAGCTCAGGTCATGATCCTGGAGTCCCAGGATAGGGTCCGGCAGTGGGGTGCCTGCCCAGTGGGGAGTCTGCTTCTCCCTCTGCCTGCTTCTCCCCCTGCTTATGTATTCTCTCTCTCCATCTCTCATTCTCTCTCTCAAATAAATAAAATAAAAATCTTTAAAAAAATTCCACGGTAATGGGGCAAGTTCCATTTAACATGCTGTTGAACAATTTGTATGCTAAGTTCAAGACCGATTTTCTAGGTAGAGAGAATGGGTATGTACCCTTGGATTTGAGAATTCTAGGAGAGTCATTTTTATTTAAAATGTGTATATTTCTGCTTAAAATTATTTAGTCAGTGTCTACTACATCTTTGGGTTAATAATCTACAAAGTACATCTTTAAAAATGCAACAAAGTGAGATTGTGGATAACTGAGTAAGGGTCAATCTTACTACAGTGTTCACTAAATTGGTGACGGTAATATCTTTCTAGCGTGGTGCCTGGTGCTAAAGAGACACTCAGCACATGTTTGTTGAATAACTGGATGAGTAAATGAATCATTATATCTATTTGTATATGAATAAATAACCTACCAGCTCCTCTAATGATGTGTCATACAACAGCTTGATCTGGGAACTGCTACCTAAGTGGAAGGCTGAAATAAGATATCCTTATAAATAAAATAAAATAATATAAAATATAAAAATATATATAAATATATATATATATATATAATATAAATATAAAATAAATAAAATAAGATATCCTTGGGGAGGATAGGCAGGAGGGATGTGTGAGCCTGATGATGACCTCATCTGCTTTGGACTTTCCTTCTTGTTTTTGACTATGGTTGTTAAGAATTCTCAAATATTGGGGCACCTGGGTGGCTGGGTGGGTTAAGCCCCTGCCTTCAGCTCAGGTCATGATCTCAGGGTCCTGGGATCAAGCCCCACATCGGGCTCTCTGCTCAGCAGGGAGCCTGCTTCCCTCTGTCTCTCTGCCTGCCTCTCTGCCTACTTGTGATCTATCTCTCTTTCTGTGTCAAATAAATAAAAAAAATCTTAAAAAAAAAGGATTCGCAAATATTGATCAACACATTTATTAGCCAGGGGTAGAACAGTAATGAGAAGGCCTTGGGTTAAACAAAAACACTTTAAAACTAACTGTGTTAATACCTCCCACCAAGTGAAAGACTAAATTTGGGTTTTGTCTTGATATGGATTATTGGTATCTGGGTGTCCAGCCATTTGGAGGTCATTTCAGTAGAAACTCATCATAGATGATGGAGCTAGAAATCTTGACTGAGCTTCTAGGGACCACATGGGGTCATTTGGAAGCTTTTATTTGGTTTAGTAATGAGACTCCTTGGTTTATACTAAAAGTGTTATACTTGGTTATACTAAAAGTGTTATACTTGGTTATACTAAAAGTGAACACTGTAGATGTGTTACCCATGTTTCTGTCTTATCTGCATTCTGTTCTTCCATGCTATCTTACAGTTTTTGACCCCAAGAGTTTTTAGATGATTGGAGTAAGTCAAAACTGCGATACTATAAAGGTTTCCAATAACCAAATATTTTAACTAGGATATTCAGAGTATTCTAACCAATCAACACTTAGACCAATTTTAAGTTAGAATCATAATTATTAAATCAGTGTATAACATCATATTTTGATTAGATAGATTTACTTTAGCCCATGTATGCATTACCGATTTTAAATTATTCAAATATAACAAAATAAACTTATGCTTAGAGTAAAATTGAATATTAAAAAAAAAGCTTTCCTTGAAAATGAAAAAAGACCCTTTGCCTTTCTTAAGTGTGAGAATTACTTGTGAACAGTTTTACGGTGGTACTTGCAAAGCACATATATGCTGGTTAATAGACACTGCTGGATGTTATTGCTACAATGAATGAGACATTGAACCAGTTGAACTGTATCCAGGAAGTGAATTGTGGCACGTATTGTGATGTACTAAGTCAAGGAATTTTTAAACTTGTCAGTTACCCTTGACACAGCTACATGTACTATTTAAACTAGTTGTTATAGCTCTAAATTAGTAGATGTTTGCCCATGGGAGCAAAAAGTAAATAATTGAAGGGGTATTAAATTTGTGTAGCTGTGGGTCAACGAATGATTCCTGAATAATAGATTTTTTTTATGGAGGAAAGAAGAGAAGGGGAAGGAGATTAAAATTTAAAAAGTGAAACAGTGGGAGAGCTTGGGCTTTGGACATGGCAGTTGGCTTTTCACCTTTGCTTGCCTCTTAGTAGCTATGTGTACTTGATAATTTATTACTCTCTTGTGCCTTAATTTCTTCACTATTAGAGAAAATAATTCCTGCCTACAGGGCATTTTTTTAAAGATTTTTATCTATTTATTTGACAGACAGAGATCACAAGTAGGCAGAGAGGCAGGCAGAGGGAGAAGGGGAAGCAGGCTCCCTGCCGAGCAGAGAGCCCGATGCGGGGCTTGATCCCAGGACCCTGAGATCATGACCTGAGCCAAAGGCAGAGGCTTTTTTTTTTTTTTTTTTAAGATTTTATCTACCTGACAGACAGAAATCACAAGTAGGCAGACAGGCAGGCAGAGAGAGAGGAGGAAGCAGGCTCCTTGCTGAGCAGAGAGCCCGATGTGGGGCTCGATCCCAGGACACTGGGATCATGACCCGAGCCGAAGGCAGAGGCTTTAACCCACTGAGCCACCCAGGCGCCCGCCTACAGGGCATTTTAAAACTAAATAATGTATATAAAGTAAATTGCTCAGTGCCTGGCACTAAACTTTGAGCACAGCAAATGGTAATTCCTTTCTCCCCTCTAAAGAAGCCTATTCAGACATGAGACTGTCCAAATGGAATCATAAAATTATGGAATTTTAGAGATGTTTGGCTCATTTAGAAATTACCTATTGCAATTCCTTTTATATGGAGATGCAAAATAGGGCTTTGGAGGCTAGAAGCAGTCCATGAAGAGGGAAAGAGGAGGAATTATCTGCCTCATCTTGTTTCATATCTCATTTCTCAGTGGTGAAATTTACTCCATCGGAAGCTCAGGTTCTCACAGTTCCAGGTAGGATTATCCAGAAGCCTGGTGTCCATTCAGCAAGCCAGAACCTGAGGGTATGGGTTTCACCCAACCACAAAGAGACTGTGCAGCTTGCTGAGGAGCTGATCAAGAGAAAGACAAATGGAGGCAGTCGAGGGAATCTGAAAAGAAGATTTGTACCCAATACACGTGCGTTATCAAATTGAATCCTTACAACAGTCTTAGGAGATCAGTATTATTATTTTCTTCATTGTAGCATCCCAGTAATGGTACCCTGTGGGCAGTCTGGGTACCCTGGACAGGCGGCAGCAGCTGGTGTACATTCGTACCATGAAGACTGGGAAGGAAGGTTGTGGGCCTGAACCGTGCTATGACCCCAGCGCACTCCCAAAGGTATGGAGGTACCAGGTGCTGCTGTCACTGATGCTCTCCAGCCAAACCAAAGACCAGGTGAGAGCAGGTGCCATGCGGCGGCTGTTTGCTCAGGGCCTGACAGTGGATGGCGTCCTGCAGGCGGATGACAGCACGCTGGGCTTCTACCCCGTAGGCTTCTGTTCATGATAAAGCTTGGGAGTTGTTTGCAAAAAAAGGTGGGGGCATACGTATTGATCGTCTGTATTATCGAATGATTAAATGAGTAGGTGAGTGAAACTCTACTTCCTATCTCCTAAATCAAGACACTTCCCATTATGCGGTAGTCTCCCATGTCAAAAAGATCCTGCACTTGTGTTTTTTCAGTCTGACATAAGCAAGTACACAAAACATCCAGAGTCCCGTTCGCTTGCCTGGTCTGTCTCTGAAGAAAACATCTGGTCTCTCAAGTAGACCTGCATTTAGAACTGGAGCATCAAGCTCCATTGGCTTCAGGGACCAGTCAGAAAATGTAAATGAATAAATCCTGTATAAAAGCAATAGGCCAGGGGCGCCTGGGTGACTCAGTCAATTAAGCCTCTGCCTTCGGCTCAGGTCATGATTCCAGGGTCCTGGGATCGAGCCCCGCATTGGGCTCCCTGTTCAGTGGGAGGCCTGCTTCTCCCTCTCCTCCCCCTTGTGCTCTCTCTCAATATCTCTGTCGCTACCTGTTTCTCTCTCTCAAATGAATAAATAAATAAAATCTTAAAAAAAAAAAAAAGCAATAGGCCTCAGGCAGTGCAAGTGCCACCTAATGTCATTCAGGTTTAAATTTTAGCCAAATAAAATAGGTCTGAAGCCAAAGTAGGCCTTCATCATCAATTAAGTCTTCCCTTAACATTAATTGTTCTTATATTCTTACAAATAACTTAGAAATCTACATCCAAAACAGAAAAGTTTTTTTTTTTTAAATGAAAATTAAGATTACCCGATGTTAATACTGAACTAGCAGTATGGACGATCACCAAAAGATTCTTTCCCAAAATGTTGCAAAGCCTTATTAGGACATCTCCTGGCATCCCCGGCTAGACCTCTTTCCATTCTCACTGGAGTTTGTCTGCACATGGAGCTTGGGATCTAACATATTGCCACTAAGAAGCATTGATATGCATATTAGGAATATGTAATGCATCTTAATAGCATTAACTTATTATCCCAGAATGCTCAGTCATACTAATGCAGGTTCGCACTGGCATACACATGCTCATAATTACGGAAGGGATATTTCTTTACCCTTTTCTCTGGGCTTCTCTGATAAGTTGTTATGCAGCTGGCATTCAATGCAAATTGGAGTTTGCTGGCTTCTGATACGCATACTCTTACTAATCAGCAGATTACTTGTGTGGAGGCTGCCCACCTCTAAAGCTATGCTGTCACATTTGGAAAAAATAATAGAGTTTTGCCTTGAATTTATAAAATACTGAATGGCCCAGTTTAGACTCATGAAGTAGAGCTTGGTGAGTATGGTTTTCATGTGTAAAAAGGACATTTGCTGGACATTGTAAAGCCTGGAAAACGAATACTACCATATCATTGGAACAGTGATTACCATTGGACAGAATTTGGCAGAAAGTGGCTACAGCAACTGAAATACAGAAAAAGTTATTAATATAATATGGTCCCTCTGGTCTGGACCAATAAAACCTTCAGTCCAAATGCTAAGTATCCCCGTTACAACTAGAGGATTAAGTTTAAAATACCTTTTCAAATTTACTTTAAGCTACTAGGTCGTAATCATTAGAGATAGTGTCCTTAACTCATACTGGTGACTTTAGTATTCATTCCTTGATAATGAATAAAAGGAACTATTGACAAAAGCAACGGGTTCTGAATAAATAACAGCAAGAGAAAACATTTTGTAAGTGCAGTTGAAGAATTTTTTGGTGAAACTTGGAATGAGCTAGTGAGATCAAAACAATTCGATTTCAGAAAAAAATACTAATAAACACAGGAACAATGAATTAGATTAGAACAGGGAACTGACTTTAATCCTCATTTTGGTTCTAAAAGGAATTTCTTCCTAAATGAATAAACTGAGATGCAGAGGTGTTATATATTCAGCTGATAATTGGTAAAGCTGGCATTTATACTTATATCTTGTGGACTCCAAAATCTTTGCTCTTGTTTCCATCCCTACCCACCAGGCTGTTTTAGTGGCAGGTTGAGAACACTTAGGTAAGCAGTTTTGTGAACAAGGCTCTGAGGAGGGCATTTGTTTTTTTCAGACCACTGTGTACAGCTACAACTTGATGTTGAAAAGGAAACATGCTTTCAAAATGTTAAAAAAAAAAAAAAAGACTCTGTGTTCCTGGGTCTTCAGTAAGGATCTTCCTCTAAAACAATTTAGCTAAAAGCAGAACGTTGTTCGATACAAGTGAAGGCAGATGTTGAATTTATAATACTCTGACACTTATGCAAAATACATATGTACTAGCAGATGTCAACTTCCTCCGTAAGAACCAGATTCTTTTAATCTTTAGAAAAGAGATTCAGTTTCTGTGAGTGAACTTCTAATAAGTTGCCATCATGTACCAGCAAGTTTACTTTTTGCATCCTTGGCTACTGAGGGGTAATTCCCACTGCTCTAGCTTCAATACCCCTTAGACAGCTGGTGTCACTCTAGATTCCTGACAATTTATGCTGCTGATTATAAATTTATGTGTATATGTGTGAGAATAGAGAAAGATATGTAGTGATTTGTGAGAAGCATTTTTTAGACAGCATGTGGTCAAGATAATTTTTGGATCATCCCATCAAGTGACTTTTGAATAGTGAACCAGAGAGATTAGTAGTTTTTGAAATGTGGAATTTGTAGTGCTATCTGTATTCAGATCAATAGGTGGCCATTACCCAAACCACCTTTATCCTTGGTATTGTAGTTCATTTTTATGTCTTGGCTATATTAGTTTTCTGTTGCTGTATAACAAATTGTCACACCCTTAGTGGCTTAAAACAACATACATTCATTAGCTCAGTCTTTTATGTGAGAACCCCAGGACAGCAAGGCTGAATTCTCTGCCCAGGGTCTCATAAGGTCAAAATCAAGATGCTGGCAAAGCTGAGCTCTTGTTCTGAGGCTACAGGGGAGAATCTGCTTCCAAGCTTATTCTTGTTGGCAGAATTACATTTCCTGCAGCTATTGGACTGAAGTCCTCATGTCCTTGCTGGTTGTCAGCTGGGAACTATTCACAGCATCTAGAGGCTGCTCTCAGGTCCTTTCCATGAGGCCCCTTCTATCTTCAAGCCAAGAACCTTGTTTCAACTCCTTCTCATGCCAGAAATCTGATTTCCTCCTCCACTGCTCACTAGAGAAAACTCTGCTTTTAAAGGGCTCATGTAATTAGGCCAGACTCACCTAAATGGATTTCCCTTTTGATTAGCCAAAGTCAACTGATTATAAACTTGATTACATCTGCAAAAATCCCTTTTGCTATTGTATTAGAGTTCTCTAGAGAAACAGAAGCAATGGCATATTGAATCTAAACATAGGCCAAAGCTGCTTGGTCCTCCCCATCTAGCTCAAATGCTGTCAGGAACAAAATGGTCAGGCCTTAACGGCAGTGGAATAGGAGAGTGCAGAGAGGGTTAACCAAAGGTGAACTCAATCCAACTGATGCTATATGGCTTAGCACCAACTCAACCTGGCTTTGAAAAAATCTAAGTCCTTATTCACTTGTTCTAGTTGCCAAACAGAAAAAGGCTTAAATTATCTAGAAAATAAAAGCAAAAAATAATCAGACTTCAGCCTTTATCCCTTTAAACATGATGCCTGGAACTCAAGTAAAACATATGAAACATTCAAGAAAGTAGGAAAATATGACTCATAATCAAAAGAAAAAGTAGTGAGTAAGAGCAGACCAGAAACAATTGGAGTCCCAGAAAAAACGCCCTATAAAAAATATTTCAATGAATAATGGTCAAAAATATTCTAAATTTTATTTTTATTATTTTTATATATTTTTAAAGATTTTATTTATTTATTTGACAGAGAGATCACAAGTAGGCAGAGAGGCAGGCAGGGAGAGAGGGGGAAGCAGGCTCCCTGCTGAGCAGGGAGCCCGATGCGGGGCTCAATCTTAGGACCCTGAGATCATGACCTGAGCTGAAGGCAGAGGCTTTAACCCACTGAGCCACCCAGGTGCCCCAAAAATATTCTAAATTTTTAAAGATTTATTTGTTTTTATTTTATAAAGATGGGGGCAAGGTCAGAGGAAGGGGGAGTGAGAGAATCTCAAGCAGACTCCCCTCTGAGTGTGGATGATACAGTGCTTGATCCTACGACCCTGAGATCATAATCTGAGCTAAGATCAAGTCAGACATTCAATCAGCTGAGCCACCCAGGTGCCCCCAGATTTTTCTAAATTTAATTAAAATAATGAACCCATAGTTCTCAGAAGTTCATTGAATGCTTCTCATAGAATGAGCTCCCATACCACATATCACACACACACGAATACACACACACACACACACACACACGTACATAATTATCAATCTGCTAAAATCCAAAACAAAGAGAAAAATATTAAAATCAGCAAAAGAATAAGAACACATTAATACAGGGGAGCAAGTACACAAATTATGTCTGATTGCTCATCAGAAACAAAATGAAAGCCAGAAGAAAATGGAATGACATTTCTAAGGCATTTGATAAAAAATTAAGTTGTTCTGATGATAATTATATGCATAGTTGAAGTTTGAAGGCATGTTTTCAGAGAAGCAAAAGTTGATACTCATCAGTAAAAGACCATTACAGACATATTAAAGGAAGTTCTTCAAGCTAAAGGATTTTGTAAATCCAGAAACTTGGATCTGTAGAAGGAATAGAGCGATGGAAATGGAAAATGTATGTGTAAATATTTGTTTTTAATTAAACTTAAAGTTTAAAATTAAGGCAATTTCTTAAAGCAAAAATAATTATGATTTTGCGGGGTTATATGATTGATTTACAAATACTATCTATGGCAGCAACAGCACAAAAGACAGGAAGGAGGTAGTTGAATTGTAGTATAGCAAGTTTTTCACACCATACTTTTTGAGTGGTATAATATTAAAGTTAGATTATTATGAGAAAAGGATGCATAGTGTCATCATAAAAACATCCATTAAAATATTAAGACAATGAGATATAGCTAAAGACTTTAACAAATGGAGTGATAAAACTGATTAACAAAAAGCTGACCCAAAATAAGTAAAAGAAAAGAAAAAGAAAGAACAAACTAGAAGGTATAGAAAATACATATCAGGGGCACCTGGGTGGCTCAGTGGGTTAAAGCCTCTGCCTTTGCCTCAGGTCATGATCCTAGGGTCTTGGGATCAAGCCCCACATCGGGCTCTCTGCTCAGCAGGGAGCCTGCTTCCCACCCCCTTCTGCTGCCTCTCTGCCTACTTGTGATCTCTGTCTGTCCAAAAAAAAAAAATCTTAAAAAATAGAAAATACATATCATAATGGTAGTCTAAGCACAATTAAAAATATTGTAATTAAGAACCAGTAATTTGAAACTTAAGAATCATATTCCATATAAATGTTAAAACTTAAAAGGCACATATGATTAGTATTAAAAGAAAAAAATCATATGCTGCTTACAAGTGATCACCTTATATATAAAGACATAAGTAAGTTAAAAAGATGGAGAAAACATATTTCATGTAAATACTAGTCACAAGAAAGTTTTGGGGGCTGTATCAATGTCAGACAAATTAGGTATTACTACAAAGATCATTACAAGAAATTAAGTGGAACACTGCATAATGAAAGAGTCAATTCATCAAGAAGATAAAACAATATTAATTGTGTTTACCTAAAAATAACAGACCTTTAAACTGAAGCAAGAATTGGCAGAATTTAAATGATAAACAAATATTAGGACGAGTAGATGAGAACAGAATAAGAATGAAGATTTGAACAATATATTCAACAAATTTAATATAATTGTAATCCAAAGAACACTATTCCCAACAAGTGCAAAATATGAAATTTTTGTATGTTCATGTGGAATAACTTCACCTAGATAAACCATATACTGAATCACATAATTAAGTCTTAATAATTAAATAATTGAAATAGTACAATATATGTTCTATGACCAGGAAAGAATTAACTTTGAAATCACTGACACTAAAATATTAGAAAGTCCCCAAATATTTGCAAATTAAGTAACACACTGAAAAATAATCATGAACTGAAGAAATCACAAGTAAAATCAGAAAATATTTTAAATGGCATGTTAATAGAAACACAAAATCTCAAAGTGTGTGAGATGCATTTATTTTTAAACATTTTTTACATTTGATTTTATTTTTAAGTAATAACATATATTAATTGCTTATATATTATATATAATTACTCTTATTTTTTGTTACAAATCTTCATATAAGCTATGTATAAATATAAGACCGGATAAAATGTGCATAATTTTATCCTATGTAAAATTATTCCCCCAAATAATTTTTTCTTTTTTGGTAAATGTGTGTGTAGGCTGTAATTTATTTGAACAGATTGATGTAAATTTTATCTACTCAATATGGATCAAATTGATTTTTTTTTTTTGTTTGTTTCAAGTTTTTATTTAAATTCTAGTTGGTTCATGCTGATTTAGGTCAGGTGATGATTTCTAACTTTTGGCCTCCAGAATTGAGAGGGAATAAATTTTTGTTGTTTAAAAAAAAAAAAATAAATAAATAAATAGATAAATTCTAGTTGGTTAACATATAGTGTAATACTGGTTTCAGGAGTAGAATTTAGTGATTCATCACTTACATATAACACCCAGCCCTGATCACAACAAGTGTGCTCCTTAATACCCATCACCCATTTAGCCTATCACCCATTTAGCCCATGCCCCATCCACCTCCCTTCCAGAAAACCTCAGTTGGTTCTCTATAGTTGAGGGTCTCTTATGGTTTTCTTTCCTCTCTCTTTTTTGTTTTCTTTCCCTGTGTTCATCCGTTTTGTTTCTTAAATTCCACATATGAGCTATATTATATGGTATTTCTTTCTATGACTGATTTATTTTGCTCAGTGTAATACACTGTAGCTCCATCCATGTCCTTGCAAATGCCAAGATTTCATTCTTTTTGATGGCTGAGTAGTATTCCATTGTATATATATACCACATCTTCTTTATCTGTTCATCAATTGATGGACATTTGGGTTCTTTCCATAATTTGGCTATTGTTGATAATGCTGCTATAAACATCAGGGAGCATGTATGTCTTTAAATAAGTATGTTTGTGTCCTTTGGGTAAATACCTAGTATTGTAATTGCTGGGCAGTTCTATTTTTAACTTTTTGAGGAACCTCCATACTGTTTTCCAGAGTGGCTATATTTAGAATTTATTTATTTATTTGACAGAGAGATAGCACAAGTAAGCAGAGTGGCAGGCAGAGGGAGAGGGAGAAGCAGGCTCTCTGCTGAGCAGGGAGCCCAATGCGGGACTTGATCCCAGGACCCTGGGATCATGACCTGAACTGAAGGCAGCCACTTAACCAAGTGAGCCACCCAGGCACCCCAGAGTGGCTACATTTAAAGCAGAACTTTGAAAGAAATTTCTACCTTTAGATGCCCTTATTATAAAAGAAAAATTTATGAGCTTCTTAGTTAATAAAAGATTAATTAAACCCAAATAAATAAAAAGAAGGCACAGGTGAGTATGAAATCAATGAAAGAAAAAGACAAAATTTAAAAATCAATACAATTCAGTTATTATTTAAATAGAATAATGAAATTGATAAATCCTTGCAAAGGTGATGAAAGAGAAAAAAAAGAAAGGGGAGGTAGAGGATAGGAAAGGTGATGGAGACAAATTAACAATTTTAGAAATGAAAAATCCTATAAGAAGGAAAAGCTTAATAATGAAATATTATGAACAAGTTTGTGCAATGGTTAAATTCCTTGAAAACCACAACTGAAACAAAAGTTGACACAGAAGAAATAGAAAACATCGACAGCCCTGTATTTGTTAAAGAAATGAAATTTATAATTTAAAATTTACCCACAAAGAAACCTCCAGGCCCAGATGCCTTCATATGAATTCTATCAAATATTTAAGGAAGAAATAATACAAATCTTGCCCAGATTATTTCAGAAACCATAGGAGGAGGGAATCCTTTTAATAAAAAATTGTATCATATTTTATTATTTTTTTAAATTAACATGTAATGTATTATTAGCCCCATGGGTACAGGTCTGTAAATCGCCAGGTTTACACACTTCACAGCACTCACCATAGCACATACCTTCCCTAATGTCCATAACCCAACCACTCTCTTCCTACCCCCATCCCCCCAGCAACCCTCAGTTTGTTTTGTGAGATTAAGAGTCTCTTATGGTTTGTCTCCCTCCCAGTCCCATCTTGTTTCATTTAGGGGGGAATACTTTTTAACTTATTTTATGAAACCAGCATAAACTTGATAAAATCCTTATGAATAAGACAAAACCACAAAATGAAATTACAGACCAAAAATCAATTGTATTTCTAGATACGAAACATCAGCCATGAAAATAACTTTTAATAGGGCGCTTGGGTGGCTCAGTAGGTTGAGCATCTGATTTCCTCTCAGGTCATGATCCCAAAGTCCTGGGATCAAGCCCTGCTTCAGGCTCCCTTTCTGTCTCTCTTTCTGACCCTCCTCCTGCTCATGCTTTTCTTCTCACTCACTCTCAAATAAAAACAAAATCTTTTTTGCTGGTTGAATTGTAAAATAAATAGATGAAAGAAAGAAAGAGGAAAGAAAGAAAGAAAGAAAGAAAGAAAGAAAGAAAGAAAGGGAGAGAGAGAAAGAAAGAAAGAAAAAGAAAAGAAAGAAGAATATTGCCTTCCCCGGGCAGAGGGGGCGGGGAAGAAAAGAACTTTTATTAATGACAAGTAATACTTATTTGGAAGTGTTACTTATTGCAAAAAATCAGTTCATATTGGTGAATTCAACTCAGTGGAATGTGTTTTCTTCTTGATCTATGGGATGTCTCCTCAAGGACTGCTTTTGGTGGGAAAATGTGGCAAAAGTTGAGTAGGCACTGGGAAGTTGAAATGTGTGTGTGTATTTGTAGGAATGTCCATGGATTAGAAATGCGAACATCTTACTTATAATAAATTGAATATAAGAAGGACTATAGTAGTATCCTAAAATGGTGATATTAAAAGATCTCTTTTTGGACTGGGTTTATAAGATATTGTATTGTAGAGTAATTTCTAGTCTTTCTATGTGACTATTCATCATTGGCTCACTTTTTGCTAATAAATGGTAACACTCAAAATAACAAAAAGTAAGGTCTCTGTGAAGGATTGGAGAATTTTAAGGATTGCAGTAACTTGAACTAAATACAGTCCGACCGTGTCCCTTTTAAAAAAGAAAGAAGTTACTTTTTAGAGAAGTTTTAAGTTCATAGAAAAGTTAACCCCCCACACATGCACAGTTTCCCCCATTTTCAACATCTCTGGCAGGAGTGGTACATTTTGTTACAATTGATGAATCTATATTAAAACGTCATTGTCACCTGAAGTTCATAGTTCACACATTAGGATCTGCTCTTAGTGTAGTACCTTTTATGGACTTGGACAAATATGTATCCACCATTATAGTATTTTTACTACCCTAAAATTTCTGTACTCTGCCTGATCATCTATCCCTCCCTCAAACCTCTGGCAACCACTGATCTTTTTATTATCTCCATAGTTTTGCCTTTTTCAGGATGTAATATAATTGGAATCATACAGTATGTAGTCATTTCAGATTGGTGTCTCTCAGTTAATAATATGCATTTAAGATTCTTCCATATCTTTTCAAGGCTTGATAGCTCATTTCACATTGAATAATATTTCATTGTCTGAATGTACTACAGTTTATCCATTCATCAACTGAAGAACATCTTGGTTGCTTCCAGGTTTTAGCTGTTATGAATAAAGATGTTACAAACATCTATGTGCATGTTTGTTTGAATGTAAGTTTTCACCTCCTTTGGGCAAATTCCAAGAAGTGTCATTACTGGATTATATGGTAAGGGTATGTTTAGTTTTGAATGAAGCTGCCAAACTGTCTTCCAAAGAGACTGTGCCATTTTGCATTTTTACCAGCAGTAAATGAGAATTTCTGTTGTACTTTATCATCACCAGATTTTGATAGTGTTAGTGTTCTGGATTTTGGTCATTCTCATAGACATGAAATGATATGTCATTGTTGTTTTAATTTGCATTTCTATGAGGAGCTTTGTTGTCAAATATCTTTTCATATGCTCATTTTCCACCTGTATATCATCTTTGGTGAAGTATCTGTTAAGGGTTTTTCAGTCAGGTTGTTGGTTTTCTTATTGTTCAGTTTTAAGAATTATTTGTACCTTTTGGCTATTAGATGTGTATTAGATATGTATTTTGCAAATATTTTCTTTCAGTCTTTGGTTAGTTCGTTCATTATTTCTTTGCCTTTCACAGAGAAGAAATTTTTTTTTTAAGATTTTATTTATTCATTTGACAGATAGAGATCACATGTAGGCAGAGAGGCAGGCAGAGAGAGAGAAGGAAGCAGGCTTCCTGCTGAGCAGAGAGCCCGATGTGGGGCTCGATCCCAGGACCCTAGGATCATGACCTGAGCCGAAGGCAGAGGCTTTAACCCACTGAGCCACCCAGGAGCCCCAGAGAAGAAATTTTTAATTTTAATAAAGTTCCGCTGATCAATTCTTTTGTTCATGGATTATATCTTTGACGTTACATATAATAAGGTCAATGTCAAACCCAAAGTCATCTAGATTTTCTCCTATGTTATATTGTAGGAGTTTTATAGTTTTGTGTTTTACATTTAGGTAAGTGGTTTATTTCGAGCTAATTTTGGTTAAAAGTTTAAGGTCTGTGGGTTTTTCCTTTTTTCTTTTCTTTTTTTCTTTTTTTTTTTTTTTGTATGTACATGTCCAGTTAGTTCCAGCACCACTTGTTGGAAAAATTATCTTTGTTCCATTTTATTGTCTTTGCTCTACTGTCAAAGTCAGTTTACTATCTTTATGTGAATCATCTGTTCTGTTCCATTCATCTATTTGTCTATTCTTACACTAATACTGTTTTTATTAATTATTACAACTTTATACTGTCTTTTTTTTCTTAATATTTTATTTATTTATTTGACAGACAGAGATCACAAGTAGGCAGAGAGGCAGGCAGAGAGAGAGAGGAGGAAGCAGGTTCCCCGCTGAGCAGAGAGGACTCAATCCCAGGACCCTGAGATCATGACCTGAGCAGAAGGCAGAGGCTTAACCCACTGAGCCACCCAGGTGCCCCAAACTTTATACTAAGTCTTAAAGTCAGGTAGTGTTAGTTCTCCAACTTTGGTCTTTTCCTTCAGTGTTGTGTTGGTTATTCTTTTTTTAAAAATTAAAAAAAATTTTTTTATAAACATATAATGTATTACTAGCCCCAGGGGTACAGGTCTGTGAATTGCCAGGTTTACACACTTCACAGCACTCACCATAGCACATACCCTCCCCAATGTCCATAATCCCACCACTCTCTCTCTACCCCCCTCCCCCTGACAACCCTCAGTTTGTTTTGTGAGATTAAGAGTCTCTTATGGTTTGTCTCCCTCCCAATCCCATCTTGTTTCATTTATTCTTTTCCTATCCCCCAAACCCCCCACGTTGCATCTCCACTTCCTCATACCAGGAAGATCATATGATAGTTGTCTTTCTCTGATTGACTTATTTCACTAGGCATAATACCCTCTAGTTCCACCCATGTCATCAAAAATGGCAGGATTTCATTTCTTTTGATGGCTGCATAGTATCCCATTGTATATATATGCCACATCTTCTTTATCCATTCATCTGTTGATGGACATCTAGGTTCTTTCCATAGTTTGGCTATTGTGGACATTGCTGCTATAAACATTTGGGTGCACATGCCCTTTCAGATCACTATGTTTGTATCTTTCAGGTAAATACCCAGTAGTGCAATTGCTGGGTGGTAGGGTAGCTCTATTCTCAACTTTTTGAGGAACATCCATGCTGTTTTCCAGAGTGGTTGCACCAGCTTGCATTCCCACCATGTGTTGGTTATTCTTGATTTTTTGTCCCTTCATATAAACTTTAGAATGAATTTCTTAATGACCACAAAATAAGCCTGGGATTTTGATTGCACTGAATATATAGATCAAGTTGAAAAAAAACTGACATCTGGATAATATTGGGTATTTCTATCCATGAACATTTATTTAATCCTTCATTGATTTTATTTATCAGAGTTTTTTCTTTTATTTAAATTCAATTAGCCAATATATAGTACATATTTAGTTTCAGATGTAGTGTTTAATAATTCACTAGTTGTGTATAACACCCAATGCTCATCACATTATGTGCCCTCTCTAATGCCCATCACCAAATTACCCCATCTCTGCACCCACCTCCCCTTCAGCAACCCAGCAACTGTTTCCAGAGTTAAGAGCCTCTCATAGTTTTTCTCCCTCTTTTATTTCTTCCTATCCGGCTTTCCCTCCCTTCCCTTATTTTCTTCTGCACTGTTTCTTATATTCTGCATATTATTAAAAACATATGATTATTGCCTTTCTCTGATTGACTTATTTCACTTAGCATAATATCTTCCAGTTCCATTCACATTGATGTAAATGATAGGTATTTATTATTTCTGATGGCTAAGTAATATATATATATATATGTACATATATATATATATATATATATCTATCTCACATCTTCTTTGTCCATTCTTTTGTTGAAGGACATCTTAGCTCCTCTACAGTTTAGCCATTGTAATTGCTGCTATGAACATTAGGGAGCAGGTGCCCCTTCATTTCACTACATCTGTATCTTTGGGATAAACACCCAGTAGTGCAATTGCTGGGTTGTAGGGTAGCTCTATTTTTAACTTCTTGAGGAACCTCCATACTGTTTTCCAGAATGGCTGCACCAGCTTGCATTCCCACCAATGGTGTAAGAGGGTTCCCCCTTCCCCACGTCCTTGCCAACATTTGTTGTTTCCTGTCTTGTTAATTTTAGCCATTCTAACTGGTGTAAGGTGGTATTATACTGTGGTTTTGATTTGTATTTCCCTGATGACAAGTTGATGTTGAGCATTTCTCACGTGTCTGTTGGCCATTGGTAGGTCTTCTTTGGAGAAATGTCTGTTTATATCTTATGCCCATTTCTTGACTGGATTATTTGTTTTTTTTGGGTGTCGAGTTTGGTAAATTCTTTATAGATCTTGGAGACTAGCTCTTTATCTGTTATGTCATTTGCAAATATCTTCTCCCATTGTGTAGGTTGCCTTTTAGTTTTTTGACTGTTGCCTTTTCTGTACAGAAGCTTTTTATCTTGATAAAGTCTCAATAGTTCATTTTTGCTTTTGTTTCCCTTGCCTTTGGAGACATGCTTAGCAAGAAGTTGCTGCAGCCGAGGTCACAGAGGTTGCTGCCTGTGTTCTCCTCTAGGATTTTGATGGATTCCTATCTCATATTGAGATCTTTCATCCATTTTGAGTTTATCTTTGTGTATGGTGAAAAAGAATGATCCAGTTTCATTCTTCTGCATGTGGCTGTCCAATTTTCCAAGCATCATTTATTGAAGAGACTGTTCTTTTTTTAGTGGATATTCTTTCCTGCTTTGTCAAAGATTGGTGACCATAGAGTTGAGGGTCCATTTCTGGGCTCTCTATTCTATTCCGTTGAAGTATGTGTCTGGTTTTGCGCCAGTACCATGCTGTCTTGATGATCACAGCTTTGTAATTGCACCAAAAACTGTAAGATACCTAGGAGCAAACCTAACCAAAGAGGTAAAGAATCTATACTCTAAAAACTACAGAACATTTATGAAAGAATTTGAGGAAGACACAAAGAGATGGAAAACCATTCCATGCTCAAGGATTGGAAAAATGAATATTGTTAAAATGTCTATGTTACCCAGAGCAAACTACACATTCAGTGTAGATTGCCTAATTTGTTGTTATATAGATGCTCCCAATATGTTCTTAAAATTGTCTGTATTTCCTTGGTGTTGTTTGTGATCTGTCCCCTTTCATTTGTGATTTTATTAATTTGGGTCTTTCTCTTTTCTTTTGGATAAGTCTTGCCAGAGGTTTATCACTCTTATTGATTCTTTCAGAGAACCAGCTTCTAGTTTCATTGATCTTTTCTACTTTTCTTCTGGTTTCTGTTTCATTGATTGCTGCTCTAACCTTTATTATTTCTCTTCTCCTGCTTGGTTCAAGGTTATTTGCTGTCCTTTCTCCAGCTCCTTTAGGTGAAAGTTTAGCTTGCGTATTTGAGATTTTTTATTTTTTTGAGAGAGGCTTGTATTTCAATGTACTTTCTTTTTAGGAGTAACTTTGATGTATCCCAAAGGTTTTGAACAGTTGTGTTTTCATTTTCATTTGTTTCCATGAATTTTTAAAAATTCTTCTTTAATTTCCTGATTGACCCATTCATTCTTTAGTAGGATGCACTTTAACCTCCAAGTGTTTGAGTTCTTTCCAAATTTCCTCTTGTGATTGAGTTCAAATTTCAAAGCTTTGTGATTTAAAAATATGCAAGAAATAATCCCAGTGTTTTGGTATCAGTTGGGACCTGATTTGTGACCCAGTATGTGATCTATTCTGGAGAAAGTTCCATGTGCACTTAAGAAGAATGTGTATTCTGTTGCTTTAGGATGGAATGCTCTGTATATATCTGTGAAGTCCATCTGGCCCAGTGTATCATTCAAAGCCCTGTTTCCTTATTGATTTGCTTACATAATCTGTCCATTTCTGTGAGTGGGCTATTGAAGTTCCCTACTGTTAATGTATTTTTTTCAATGTGTTTCTTTAGTTTGGTTATTAATTCGTTGATGTAATTGGCTGCTTCCAAATTACTGGTATATATATCTATAATTATTAGATCTTCTTGTTGGGTAGACTCTTTAAGTATGATATAGTTCTCTCTTCATCTCTTACTACAGTCTTTGGCTTAGAATCTAATTTATCTGATGCGAAGTTTTCTACCTCAGCTTTCTTTTGAAAGTTCCTTTAGCATGGTAAATTTTTCTCCACCCCCTCACTTTCAGTCTGGAGGTGACTTTAGGTCTAAAATGAGTCTCTTATAGACAGAATATGGATGGGTCTTCTTTTCCATCCAATCTGATACCCTTTGTCTTTTGATTGGAGCATATAGCTCATTTATGTTCAGAGTAACTATTAAAAGATATGAATTTAGTGTCATTGTATTACCTGTAAAATTCTTGTTTCTGTAGATTGTTTCTGTTTCCTTCTGGTCTGTGTTACTCTTGGGCTCTCTCCTTGCTTACTGGATCCCCCTTAATATTTCTTGCAGGGCTAGCTTGGTAGTCACATATTCTTTCAGTTTCTGTCTGTCCTGGAAGCTCTTTGTCTCTCCTTCCATTCTGAAAGACAGCCTTGCTGGATAAAGTATTCTTGGCTGCATGTTTTTCTCATTTAGTACCCTAAATATATCCTGCCATCTTTTTCTGGCTTGCCAGGTCTCTGTGGATAGTTCTGTTGCCAGTCTAATGTTCCTACCCCTGTGGGTAAGGGACCTCTTGTCTCAAGCTGCTTTCAGGATTTTCTCTTTATCTTTGAAATTTGCAAGCTTCACTATTATATGATGGCGTGTTGATCTATTTTTGTTGATTTTGTGAGGGTCCTCTCTACCTCTGGGACATTAATGGCTGTTTCCTTCCCAAGATTAGGGAAGTTTGCAGCTGTGATTTGCTCAAACATACCTTCTGGCCTTCTCTCTTTTTCATCTCCCTCAGGAACCCCCATAATTCTGATATTGTTTAATTTTATGGTATTGCTGATTTCTTGAAGTCTCTCCTCATTAGTTGTTTTTCTCTGTTTTCTTCAGCTTCCTTCCTTTCCATTATCTCGTCTTCTATGTCACGTCTCTTCTTCCTCATTTACCCTAATTGTTAGAACATCTAATTTAGACTGCATCTCAGAGCATTTTTAACTTCAACCTGATTAGATCTCATTTCTGCACAAAGATATTCTCTAATGCCTTTTATGCTTTTTTCAGGCCCAGCTAGTAACTCTAATTGTTATCCTGAATTCCATCTCTGACATTTTACTTATATCCATGTCAATTAGATCTGTGGCAGAGTGTATTACCTCTGGGTGTTACTTTTGTTCTGAATTCCTCCTTCTAGTCATTTTGCCCAGAGAGGAATGGATGAACGAGTGAAAAGAATCAAAATTATCAACCATGACCCAAGCAAAGTACACACTAGATAAATCCAAATAGGTCAGAAACCAAAAAATAAAAGCAAAAGAAAAAGCAAAAAAAGAGAGGAGGGGGGTGAGAGAGAGAATATAATCTCACAGGGGGGACAAAACAGGGTGATCCACTTGTTCCTGAGTATATTTTGGTCTGTGTGTTAGAAGACACTAAATCCCAAAACTGTAAAGAAACAGAAATTATATATATATATATATATATGTATGTATACATATATATATGTATGTATATATGTATGTATATATATTTATTTACTTACTTGAATAGAGTGAAAGGAATAAAAAAATGAAGAATATATCTATAAAACATAAATATAAAAATGAAATTAAAAAAAAGACTCACAAAGAATTGATAAAATATGAAACTAGTTGAAAGGTGAAAAAAAGGGGGAAAATGGAAAATTTTAAACTGAAAGATAAACATATCATGAGGAAAAAACTCGAGTTCTATGAATTCTATATACTATTTTTCCCTACTATTGGAGTTTTACAGTCCTGTGTGGTCCATAAACTTGCTGTGCACCTGTTCTTCCAGTTGGTTTTCTGGAGAAGGGGCCTGCTGCGCTGCTTCTCAGGTGTCGTTGCCTGGGAGGAGTTGTACCACCCCTTGCCAGAGGGCTGGGCTCAGTGTAAGCTGGTCCTCTGTGTGGCTTTTGTTCCCTGAAGGTTTTCTGTGTCTCTTTAGAGGATCAAGATTAAAATGGTAGCACCCCAGTCTCTACCCCAAAGCTGAAAGATTGCGGTCCCCTCTCTTCACTAAACCCTCAGGGATAAACAGTCTTCATGTTTGTGTGTGCCAAGCTCTGCAGACTTCCTGCCATGTGTACCGTCACAGATCATCCCCATGGATGGTGGAGGGTCCTGAGTTTCTACTGCACTTTTATAGAGCCCTGGTGAAGAGAATGGTCCCTGAACTATGCATGCACCCACTCTGTCCCTCCTGGGGGAAAAAGAGGATCACCATTACTGTCCTTTATAGGGCCTCTGCCCTGAGAGCTATTACCTGGTCCTGTGCAAACCTGCTCCACTCCTCCCAGGGGAAGGCAGAGGGGCCCTGTGTTCCTGTTCTTTGCGTGGTTACCACTCAGAAATTTGTTACCTAATTGAGGTGTGGCTTGCAGTTTATGGAGAACCAAGCTCAAAACACCCTCCTGTGCTCGCTGACTGTAACCAGTTTCCTGCTCCAGTGCTTGGGAACTTTACTGGCTCAGGTACCTCCATATTTCTGTGACTCCTGGGATCCTGAGACCAGTGTCCTACCTAGAGTTCTGCCCCTTTTCACCACCTGAGCACCTTTCAGGCAGGGATGTCTCTCACTAGAGCAGATTTCTTTTTTTTTTTTTTTTTAATGTATTTATTTGTCAGAGAGAGGGGGAGAGAGAGCGAGTGAGTGAGCACGGGCAGACAGAGTGACAGGCAAAGGCTGAGGGAGAAGCAGGCTCCCTGCCGAGCAAGAAGCCCAATGTGGGACTCGATCCCAGGACACTGGGATCGTGACCTGAGCCGAAGGCAGCCGCTTAACCAACTGAGCCACCCAGGTGTCCCAGCAAGGATGTCTCTCACTAGAACAGATTTCTAAGGGTTCTGGTTTTGTGCTCCAGGGCTGTGTCACTTTCTGGCAACTGGCTTACTTAGGTTCCCTCCCTCCATATCCCCTCAGATTCACTTCTCTGGACCTCCTGTCTTGCAAAAAGTGTTGTTTCTCTATCTGTAGAGTTCCAGATATTCTTTTCATACATCTCAGGTTGAATTCATGGGTGTTCAGAATGATTTGATAGTTGTCTTGCTAAATTCAAGGGGCCAGATGAAATGAGGTCCCCTACTTTTCTGCCATCTTGCCTCCTCCCCTCTCTCATTTATCAGAATTTTGTAGTTTTCCTCATATATATCTTATATTTTGTTAGACTTATACCTAAGTATTTTCTTTTTGGGGTGCTAATGCAAATGGAATTGTTTTAAACTTTAAAATGTCACTTGTTCATTGCTGGTATATAGGAAAGCAATTGATTTTTATATATTAACTTTGTATTCTGCAACCTTGCAACTAATTTCTTATTAGTTCCAGGAGGCTTCTTTATTAATTCTTTTGGATTTTTTACTTAAACAATCATGTCATTTGTGAACAAAGACATTTTTATTTCTTCTCTCCTGGTCGATATACCTTTTATTTCCTTTTCTTGTCTTATTTCATTAGCTAGGACTTCCACCAAAATGTTGGAAAGAGAGAACATCCTTACCTTCTTCTTCCTGTTTTAGAGGGAAAACTGGGTTCTCACCAATAAGTATAATGTTAGCTGTAGATTTTTTGTAGATGTTCTTTATCAAGCTGAGGAAGTTTCTATTCTAGTTTGCCAAGTTTTTTTTTTAAATCATGAATGGGTATTGTATTTTGTTAAATGCTGTTTCTGCATCTGTTGATACAATAATGTCATTTTTCTTATTTAACCTGTTGAGATAATGGATTATATTAGTTGATTTTTGAACATTGTACTTAGCTGCATCCCTGGGATAAATCCTAATATGTCATGCTCTATAACTCTTTTCATACCTTCTTGTATTTAGTTTTCTCATATTTTGTTGAGGATTTTTGCATCTATTTTCATGAGATACATTGGTATGTAGTTTTCTTGTAATTTCTTTGTCTGGTTTGACATTAAGGTAATCTGCCCTCATAGCAAAAGTTAAGAAGGGGTGTGTGGGTGGCTCAGTCATTAAGTGTCTGCCTTCGGCTCAGGTCATGATCCCAGGGTCCTGGGATCGAGCCCCACATCAGGCTCCTTGCTCAGCAGGGAGCCTGCTTCTCCCTCTCCCTTTCCCCTTGGTTGTGTTCCCTCTCTCGTTGTGTCTGCCTCTGTCAAATAAATAAGTAAAATATTTTTTAAAAGTGCTAAAAAAAGAATAAGTTAGGAAATATTCCTCCTGTTTGCATCTTTTCAGAGAGAATGTAGTAATAGACATAATATCTTCCTTAAATGTTTTGGAGAATTCACCTCTGAAACCATTTGGGTCTGATAATTTCTAATGTTTAGGAAAGTTATTAATTATTGATTAAATCTCTTTAATCAATGTAGGCCTGTTTAGATAATCTATTTCTTCTTGTATAGGAAAGAAAGGCACCTTCATTATAGGGCATTTAGAGATTTTTTACATTATATACATACATACATTAATTAATGCTGATTACCCTGACTAATAAATGACCATGGGCAAATTCTTTAACCTCTCCAAGCTTCACTTTCCCTATCTTTAAAATGGACATAAAATTAACATTTATTTCATACAGTCACCACAAATATTAAAAGGGGTAAAACAGCAATTATTTTAATTTCAATGATTCTGTAAATTGGTAACTTTCATTTTCAATTTTATAAACTAGGAAACCAAGGCATAGAAATACTAGGCAGGTTATATGAGTCAAGATTCTCTTGTTGCTTGCTTAAGCAAATGAGTATTTTGATCTTTTTACTAGGATCTTTTACTAGGATCTTTTGATGGGTCATTCTAGCTTTTTGGCACACATAAGTTTGAAATTTAAGCAATGTTATTAGAGCTCTCTATGTTTCTCTCTACATATAGAGCCTGAGTTCTGCTTTTGTTTGGTGGCTTAACTCTCATGTGTATGCTGGCTCAGTAGCAAAATGACCACCATTAACTTAGCAATTATATTAACCATGGAGAATACTCGTCTTGTCTTTGCCTGGCTCACATTCTCATCTTTAGACATGTTACTACTTTGCAAGGAATGATATATAGGTATTGACCATCTTGGCCTTGAACTCAGTCTGTGA
>PISX010012099.1:0-62088 GCA_004024625.1 Mellivora capensis
TATAGAAATAAAGGACAGAATGTTTACCTACTTGAATTGTTTTTAACCGCCGTTTTCAAGGTGAAAGCCTGAGCCGAACTTACAACCTTCATTACATATCACCAGATGAGAAAAATGTAAAAAGGTCAATTATCCACTGGTCCAAGTCCAAAGAAGTCCTCACTTAATGTCTTCACCAAGTATCCTGAGGGGCCTTTCTGAATCATGTCCCCACTTTGTTCTATTTATTCCAAACTTTGCAATCATTTCTGTATCCACCCAGCCCTACCACCACCCACTGCCTAGTCCCTCTCTCATTCTTTCCTCCTCATTCATTAGGCTGCAGTTTCTCTCACCCACTGGAGAGAACCAGAATGCACTGTGGACATATGTGTACATGCATGTATGTATGCACGTGTGAGTGTGTCTAGTCTCTGTGAGTTTCCTACTAGCATAGCAATTCTTGATTCTGGCTGATACTGAAAGCTTTTAAAGAACATCTTAGTTTTCAAAGCTACTGAGGCTGAGATAGTTGGTCTGGGTTATGGCCTGGGAACTGGGATTTTCAGAAGTTCTCATAGGAAGTTCTAATGTGCAACCCAGGTTGAGAACCACGATGGTCGAGCATGGGACTTCTTTCATTCCTTTTCTTTTCCATGCTCAATTTATGCTGAACATTTTGGTTCTCTGACTGCCTTAAAAGTAAATTAATTTCAAAACTATGTATCTCTGAGTTCTTCCAGTTTTGGAAACGTGTCACTGGATAGACATGGCTGCTAATTTTCATTAGATCTGTGCAGCTGTTTCCAGACAAGGAATACTTATAAAGTGGGCACACACACTCATATACTGACCCCAGCCCCACTTCATACCTTCCAAACACACACTGGAACCAGCACATTTCCATGATCTGGAAAGGGCAGCCTGAATCCTAGATGTGCCATCGGCAGGTCTGGCCTGCATCTGGCCACCCTACCACTGGGGGCAACCATGTCCACTCCACCAGAGACGGAGGCGCTAGGTCTGTGAAGTTAGACCTTTCTGATGATCAGTAGCAAGCCAGACAATCCTCCTGATTTCTGGAGGTATTTTTTTTTTTCCTATTTTCATTTCCTGTGGGCTTCATGTTCACTTCTTCCGAGTTTCTCCTTATATTTAATCTGGCCAGTATGAATTTTAGAGCACAAATATGAGCACAAACCAGGGAGATATTTTAGAGTTCCCCGAGACCTGCCGTATTATTTGCAAGAGCTGCCTTACCCTGTACCACAGAGTGGATGGTTTCAACAAGAGAAATGTATTTTCTCAGAGTTCTAGAGGCTAGAAGTTTAAGATCAACTGTCAGCAGCTGATTTATTCTGAGGTGTGTCTCCTTGGCTTGTAGACGGCCATCTTCTTCTATGTCTTCACATGGTCTTCCCTCTGCATGTATCTGTGTCCTAATCTCCTTCCTTCACATGCCAGTCAGACTGGACTGGGGCCCACTCAGGTATGACTTCATTCCACTTTAATGACCTCTTCAAAAGCCTCATCTCCAAACACAGTCACATTCTAAGGTACTGAGGGTTAGACCTTGAACATGTGAATGGGGGAGGGGAGAGGGTACACCATTCAGCCCATAACACCCATGAAATAAGAGTGTAATACCTCCTTGTCTTCCCTCAGCTGGGATCCTATTTCTATGAAACCATAGGCATGATATTTGTTTTTGGTTCCCTTTCTCTTGGCATGAGAGCAGAGTGTAACTTTCTGGGAATAAATAGAAAGACAGCTCTACATAATTTGAAAATTTCACGATGAATGTACTTGGTAAAAAGCTAACTTAAAAAAATATATATATATAGAGAGAGGCTGAAAAGTGAATATAGGACCTATCAATTTTTGCAGTGGAGATAGGAAAAATGTAAAACAATGTAGCTGACTTTATGAAATCTATGTTCGTTGGATAATCTAGGAGAGACCTGATTTTAGATTTTCTGCCTCACGGTCTGCATGAATTTGTTCATACTTGTCAGGATACAGTCCCAGTTTAGGGCTTGGAATATACAGTCACCACACAGCAACTGTCTTAATTGGCTTATTCTGCTAAGTTGTTTATTTGTGCAAGGAGGCTGTTCCAATCCCCACCCCCACGCCCCATCTGTGCAGAGGACTCTAATCTGGACTCGTCAATTGCCTGCTGAAAAGCACTGGTGTGATGTTCAACATACAGGGCTTGTTCAATCTTTTTTCTGAAGGAGATTCACCTAAGATTTCCTCCCAGAAAATTCGAGTTTCCTTACCTGAAAATCCTGTGTGAGTCCATCAACATACGCACGTGAACACTGCGGTGCAATGACAGGAACCTACCTTGAGGTTTGGGCTTAGTCAGCTTGCCACAGGGCTTGGAGATGGTGACTGTCTTCTGGCAGTCCGCGTTGTGGAGGGCTCGCTTCAAACTTCCAGTTCTGGTCTTCAAGGCAGTATTCAGGTCGCATTCTCCCCAGGCCTGGAACTGGTATTTGCACTCCGCTAAAGGCAGGGTAGGACCAAAGAGAAATCTTTGAGTTCCTCTAGTAGTGCCATAAAGGTAGACGCACTTTTGTTTTTACCTTTTTGTAGTGAGATCATTGTAGAGTCCCATGCGGTTGAAAGAAAGAATTTGGAGAGTCCCCTATAGCCTTCACCCTGTCTCCCCTCGATCGTGATTATGTTGCATAACCAGAATTCCTGGGCACAACCAGGAAATGAACAGGGATACATCCCGCAGAAGTCATTCAAGTTCTGCCAATTTCACACGCACTCATTTGTGTGTACGCATGCGCATTTAGTCCTGTGTGACACGGTCAGGTCTGTAGATACGAGTGAACATCTACACATTAATAGGCAGAAGACTTCCAACACAACAGTCCTTTGGGTTAATCCTGTCAGAGCCTTTGCCTAGGCACCTTCCTCCCTTCCCATCTCCTTAAGCCCTGGCAATCACTCATCTCTTCTCCATCTCTATAATTTTTGTCATTTTAAGCTATCTACTATTTGCGTACAAATTTTTAGAGGAATGTAAGTTTTCATTTCTCTAGGATAAATGGCCAGGAGTGAAACCACTGTGTTGTATGGTAAACAAATGTTTATTCTTATTAAAAAAAACAACAATAAAACCTGCCATTCTCCTTTCTAATGTGGCTGTACCATTTTACATTTCCATCAGCGAGGTATGAAGGACCTAGTTTCTCTACCTCCTCTCTAGCATTTGGTCTTATTTGTCATTTTAGCTCTTCTGTTAGGTATGTGATATATGGTGACAAATCACTGGTTTTCATTCCCGTTTCCCTAGCGCGGAAGAGATAGATGTTCAACACCTTTTCAAGTGTTTGTCACCTGTATCTCATCTATGGTAAAATAAAATACTTGTCCATGTCTTTTACTCACTGTGTAACTGGATTCTTAGTTTTGTGAGTTCTTTATATATTCTAGGCATTCAATCTTTAAGACACACTTTTAAAAACTTTTTGTAGGTGGGACGTTAGGGAACCCATATACAATTTAAGACCAAATATATCTGAATTTCACCATGCGCTATAGAACTTACCAGCATTCACAAAAAGTACCCCAGAGGTTATAGAGAATGAAAAAGATACAGTGTGTATATTCATTGTCCTTCTTTACTGTCTTATAGGTCAGAATACATTTCTGCAGAGTGAGAACATTTGGGGCACTGCGTACCACCAAGGCCAAGAAAGACAAAAAGTCTGCAATGTGGAAATGACAGGTAATCTGGGTGTTCAGTAGTGGGTTTCAAAGTTGGAAGTGTTGAAGGGCTCCTTCCCAAACAGGCAGAGGAGGCCAGCAGGAAAATGACAATAATTAGCGAGAGTAAAGTCTATGGAAACTGACTATAAGCAGCCTGGCTAGATTTGATAAGCAAATCTATTAACCAGGGTGGATGGTGGGGAAAGATCAAAAGAGGGGGGCCTGAAAGCCCCAGAAAGATGTCTGGAGAAGGAAGAGGAAACTAAATAAGAGAAGGGGGAAGGAAGAAAAAAGGAATGAGAACTAGAAGAAGAAGGAGAGAGAGGAGAAAAGACAGGTCAAGGCACACTCAGGAGGGATCAAGGGTATGTTTTATGTCCCGATCGGTAGGACAGTTGTTCTCAATCTAGGACTATTTTGACCCCAAGGATCATCTGGCAATATCTGGAGACATTTTTATGTGTCACAGTTGATGGGGGCGGGAGTGCTACTGGAAACCAGTGGAGAGAAGCCAGAGACGCTGCTCGATATCCTACAATGCCCAGAATGTCCTATAGTGCCCTCCCCAACAGACACATCATGGCCCCAAATGGTAGTAGCACCAAAGTTGAGAAACCTGGGGGGTAAGGCAAGGTATCTGGTTATTTGCGATCTGATAAAATCAACTTATTTAAAATAAGTCAAGCTCAAAAAGAGGACTGGTAGAAGAATGCAAGCATTGTCCCGGAGTGGAAGATTAAATCGACAGGACAGTAGTGGTGGGACTTACCTCCAAATTGCTTTTTCCAGTTGCAGGGGATCTTACATCTCTGGGTCTTCATGGTTTGCTTACACTCGGCTCCGGTCCGGGTGCCCTCCCGGGTGCCCAGGCCACAATCTCCACTGGTGGGCACACACACACTCCACTGCCATTCCCCACAGTCGGACTTCTTCACTTTTTTTTCTGGAAAGAAGAAAGGAACAAGAGTCCACCTCTGGGAAACTCTGGTTGCTACAACAAAGTTCATTCCAGGACACCGTAATTGCGGGGTCTGTGCTTTTGACCTCTGTCTTCACTTTCCAGGGAACCGTAGCACCTTGACCCACGTTAGCCAAGTGATCGAATCGGTGAATGATCATGAGAAGGGAGAAGGTGAACGGAAGGAGGCAGAACTCATATTAGTGTAACTCCAGGGGCTAGGGACTGTACAAAGGATCTAATGACATCTCCTTTTAGAAGCAAACACTTCTGGTAAAGACGTTCAAAACCAGTGAAACATGAATGATAAGGCAACATTCTTTTAGAAGTAAGGGTTGTCAGATTAGCATTTCATTTCAAGTCAGTGTTCCTTTCTCTTAACGCTGGAAGAGCATAAGCTGAATGTGGCGCCTCAGAGACATAGACAGACTGCCAGCTCCACAGCCTACCGCGTGTGACGCTGGGAGTGACAGAGAAAAGATGCTATATCGCTCAGAGCTTCAGTTTCCCTCTTTGTTCATATGAGATAAAGCAAAAATTCCCTGCAGGACTCTTTTTTGAGGAAGAGACTCAACGTAAGACACCTGCTTGCCCATCAGCATTCTGTACATAAGAGCTACAATACGGTCACTATGTTAATAACCATCAGCTATATTTTAGGACCTATGGCAGGGTGGGGACGGGGGATGTCCCTTAGGTTCCTCTAAAGAAAGAACAAAGGGAGGGAGAAGGGGAAGAAAGGAAGGAAGGAGGAAAGAAGGAAGGAGGGAAGGAGGACAAAAATCAGGCAGTTGGATTAGATGGACATTAATCCATGAACAGTCTTGCCTTATGTATGTCGTATGTAGGGTTATGTACTCATAACCCTACAGCTTACCTGGCTTCTCTTTCTTCCCTGCTTCAGCAGTGTCCACAGCTGCCAAGATGAAAATGAATGCCAGGAAGGCAGCTGCAAATTTTCGACGCTGTTGCACATCCTGCTGGGACTGCATTCTAGGAATAAACAGAGAAACAGAAGGTGGTGTCAGCCTAAGTCAGAGAGGAAGGCTGGTGGAACTCCTTAATGAAGGGTGCCATGTTCCATTTCTGGAATAGATTTTCAGAAGATTTCTATCAGTGCTCTTGGGCAGAATTCTTTCTTTTCTCTCCCATGGCCACTGAAGTAAGTGTTCTTCTGCAATTAGGTATTTACTGACAAAAATACAATGGTTCTCCACTTAAGAACTTCACACATAATTACTTAAGTATGACTCAAGAATTATGGAAGCAAAAGAATTTTCATGGCATAATTCTGAGCGGACCATTGCAGTTAATCTTGCCGGTGGGGACAGATGGTAATGTCCGTAACTATGGTCATCTTTGTAACTCCTGACAATTCCTAGAAACAACCTTGGTTTTGTAGTCCACATGGATAATTTGAATGGACACAGTTAATGGATTATCTGTGCCAGTATATGGTTTGCCTTTATCTTTCCATGTGTCATAATAACCAATATCTCTTGACTTTGTTTTTCATGATCAAGATTATTTTATCATCACTGTTCCATTATTCACCGGTCCACCAAAGAGGGAAGTGCAAGACAGAAGTTGGGCTAGCATGCTATGATTTATGTCAAATATATGTATAAGCTCACATAAAATCTAAAAATCTTCTCAATTCTAGGATAAGAAAGAGATTACACTCACTCATAATTTGAAATTCTCCACATTTGATATGAGTCAAAACTCCTAGAATAACATTAGAAAGACTCTACTGGAACTTGAAGTGACTCGTGACAACTAATCAGCATGGTTACCCATGGTCATTAGCTCTGAGGATTTTTTTTTTTCCCCAGAAGAGTGATTTTACATTCCTTTGAGTATGAACAGTAAAACCTCACACACACACACAGAATTGAGATTATTCTGTTCTATAATTTATTGTAGGACAAAGTATACTACAATTTGTACATTGTCTGAGGATTCAGAAGTTCCCACCGAGAAAGCACAGCTCATGAGTGAACTTTCCAACCACACAATGGACTGATCCTTGTAGAGCCTTGTAATGCCCTTGGAGCCCCATGAAGAACCACAGCCACTCAGGCACACGGGTATTAGTAGAAAACTGTTGTCACCGGCTACTTTTAACCTTAGCATTTCCAGTTTTACACTGTTAAGTTCCTAGTTTTATATTTCTTTTCAAAAAGCTTTCTTATTCAAGTTAAATTCACTGAATTCTAAGGAGAAAAACCCCACCCAGACCAGAATTTCCTAAAGATACCCTTGTTTTGAGTCACGGGGTTATTTTACCATAGTGTGGGCTAACAGGAAGGAAGAAGAGAGAGGAAGTGGATGACAGCTGGAGAGTTGGAATGGAAACGTACCCTCTCTGCTTCTGATAAGAATTCGGAACAATTCAGAGCCTGCAGAAGTGGGTGAATGGTGGACTTTAGTTTGAGACGCACTAAGGAAAAATGCACCCAAGTCCCTGTGCACAGGAATTTGCCCATGTAAAAGGAGCCACCAGCAGTGGGGTTGAGTTGGAGACCATCTTTCTTTTCATCTCCTTCTCCCCTTCCTCCTCCTTTGCATACTATTCTGCCTGGGCCTCTATTTTGATAGCTTCCATTTTTCTGGCTGGAGAAAATGAATAAAGATTATTTAAGAGAGTGAGGGGTTTTAGAACAGGGAGGACTAGAATGATGCCCAAATTCAAGTGTTCCCAAACATTGCCCAATGAGCACGTTGATGCCCGCAGCTGTAAATACTTGAGTACTTAGCACACGTGTAGCTCACAGGTCCCCTGCTTGCGGTATTTGCATCACTGATTGTTTATTTGTCCTTAGCATCAAGTAAAGGCAAAAGTTCTCTCTGTAAGTAGTTTAACCCTGTCCGCTCTCCAGGGGTGCACGAGATGGACGGACACGAGGACCTGGATCATGGCGAATTGTTGGCACTGAGGGAAATAAAACAGTGGAAGAAGGCTTGCTAAATCGGCTGTTCTTTTGAATTATTTCCTTATTTTCACCTCCTCTTACTGCCATTTTTTGTTGCGCTTTCCCTGAGAGATTTAGTTTCATGGGGTGAAATGGTGAACTGGAAAACTACCATAGACGGTGGTGTCTGGAAACTCCTGTTGAGTTCATCTCCATCACTAATAAGTCTAGAGCTCAGAGATCAAAGGAAATTAAAGTTTAAGAAACCAACTCAAAGGAAAAGAGTTAGTTTACGAAATCCTCATCCCTTCCCTAGAGAAAGAGCTGCTGAGAAGGAAAAAGAGAGCTCTCCTTCCTTTAGCATTTTAATAGGATCTAGAATTTTAAAAAGCCATCAACCTCTGGCGTAAACACAAGACAAGAATCCTGGAATCGAACTGGCCCCTTAGCGATCTGTTTGGAAGGACGGACATGGGACGCAGAGGCGGAAATGTTGGCTCAAACTTCAGCCCGACCACCTAATTTGGGGGGTGTCCTCAGGCAAATCACAACCACTGAACTTCTCTTTTGACATCTGCAAAGTGGGAGTGATTATAGCAACGGCTTGAGAGGCTTGCTGTGAAAATGAAGATATAGACAGAGAGCCAACGCAGAATCTTAAGAAATGTATTATTAATTGCTGAATAAAGTTAATTCACCCTTACACTCTTATTACTTAGTACAAGGAAATACTTCTCTTCAATTTTTTAAATTGAGGTATGTTGACACATAGCATTATATTAGTTTCAGGTGTACAACATACTCAATATTTGTATTGCAAAATGATAATATTGCTTTTTATTGAGAAATAACAAGATCATGCTTTGAACTATCTAATATTATTCAAAAGCAAAACACAAAAGAATGAAACAGAAAAAGAAAGAGAGAGAGGATTTGATTGTCCACTGAAGACTTGTTCAGCATCATCTGGACACAAATTCATTCTGCCCTTGGACTTCTTAGGTTAAAATAAACTCAAGGACCTTTATCCCCAGTATTTTTTTTGATGTTCAGGGAAGTTGAGAGGTTCCATGTAGAGACTCAGAGAACACGCCAATGCAATTTAACTTGTATGAAATGGGGGAAAACAAAAATCTCCTGTTGCAACTGTATTTTATGCCCTCTGCACTCAGAAACTGTGCCAGTTCCCTCTTTTTGTTTTAAATACCTAGGTCCGGGCCCCAGCCCAGAGTAGCTTCTTGGTTAACTTTTTGCTAGTGAAAAATATCACCAAAACACACAGCACCAAGCACAGGAATTAGTATGCATGCTCAACTGATTTTTCCATCCTTTGTCTAAGCCAGGGGACATGAAATTTACTGAAGAAGCTGGGCTGGAGACAACAGCCAGAATCTAAAGCAGACATACACAATCAGTGTCCACAAGCATACATACTGCATCATCAGTGAATAATCTGCACCATGTATTACACATCACTAGAACTTTCTAGACTTTTTTGTGCTCTCTTTGCCCAAACTCCTGGGAAATAGTTTTTTTACCTTTTTATTGTAAAATAAAACATGACGCATAGAAAACCACACAAAGCAAACACACAACTTACTGAATTATAAGATGAATTAATTTTCCACTCATATCCAAAGGCTTTACCATGTTCTCCATCCCCACTAGAGCCCTGGAGCTCCAACACTAATAGGCAGCAATTCCTTCTTTGCACTTCTTGAGGCTTTTATTCAAGTGTGCTTCTTTAGACATGTCTAATTTTAAAAAAGGATGTCTTTTACATTTCTTTTATTATGTAGGATTATCCTCCAGCTCCCCCCGCCTCCGCTTTTTTCTTTCTTTTCCTGCTTTTCACTTTTTACAAGAACCAGGCCATTTAATCAGCAGTGGGCCACATTCTGGATTTTGATGATTGCAAATTCACGATGAATTTCAACATGCCTTTGTTCAGCTGGAAATTGGCAGCTGGGTGCAGAGGCTTAATCAGACTCAGGTGTTATCCCTTTGGCGAGACTGTAAGTGGCACCGGGCTGTTTCACCAGGAGCTGCACAGTCTTGTGTTTGGCTCTTCTGTGATGGGAACAGCAATGGGTACTCCTCAGTGATTATTGGGGGCTGGTATGGACTGAACATTTGTATCCCCCCAAAACTCGTACGTTGAAGCCCTACCCCTCCTCATCCGCATGGTATTAGGAGGTGGGACTTTTGGGAGGGAGTTGGGATCCAACGAGGTCATATGGGTAGAGCCCTCCTGAATGGGCTCCGTGCCCTTATGAGAATCCTAGGAGAGTTTTCTTTCTGTCTCTGCTCTCTGCCATGTGAGGATACATGGAAAGCTGGCAGCCTGTGACCCAGAACCCAACAATCCTGATACCCTGATCTCAGACTTCCGGCCTCCAGAGCTGTAAGAAATAATAATAAAAATAATAAAAATCTACCCTGAGTGTTGCCTTAAACGTTGTCCCTTGGTTGTAGTTGTGTTATCAATCTACCCTCCCATCTGTATTTATGTGAGGATTCAGGAAGATTCCAAAAATATCCTAAAGCTTCCTTTCTCCCCTCATGAGCACATTCTTTCATTAAACATTTTTGGGACACCTACCATATGCCAGCCATGGAGCTATATTCTCAGGATACAACAATGACCGGTGAGAAGTTTTTGGTTGTTCTCACGAAGCTTATACCCCAATAAAGTTTACACTGTCAAAGAGCCAATAACAGTTCACTCTATTCTGGTAAGAACTACAGAATGTCATGATGTATGAGGGAAGGACCACTATTTTGCATTTCTCTTTCTTGAGGGTAAACCAAAGACAGGGATTCAGTTAAGGCCAAAGATTTAATTTCCTTTAAGTTCCCTACAAAGCAAATGAAACCACTGATGGTCAGAAATTCTGTTATGGAGCATTAACTATGACTCATGTTCTAGATGACCGCAGTCATAGACTTAAATGTCTATGTTCTCTTATTTCTCAGAAGTGACTTTAATTTAGTTTGAGGAAGGTCGGTCAGATTGTAATAGGAAGGTACTCACTTGGTTAACAAGCATTTATTGTACTATATGCGAGGACCTGTTTTAAGTACTTTATAAATACTGACATATGTTAATATTAATACTTGAAACATCACAAATGGTGTATCCATTTATTCAATTATTCAAAAACTCTGTGTATGTAGGAGTTGCAGCCTTCGTAGCCTGAGTCGGTCTAGGCAGCGGTGACAAGGATTTGAACAACACGGACCAGAGTCCTGACGCCGTGGTGCTTAACACTTGGTGGGCAAAGTCAAAAGTTAACAAATAGGCAAGTAAAGAAACCCAAAAATGAGATAACTTCTGATGGTAGTAAATTTTATAAACAAAATAAAAAGATGGTGTGATAAACCGTGAGTCGAAGAGGACTAATTAGGTAGGGTGGTTACAGGTGGCTTTGTCCATGTGACTAAGAAAGAGCCAGAAGACTATGGTGTCTCTTACTGATAATTATTTTGCATCAAGCCTCCTAATTATCACTTTCATTTCTCATTCTTGTCTTCAGAGATGGAATAGGCCTAATAGTTTTTATAATTCTTCTGAAATTCAATAATTAGCCATCTACTCCTCCTGACTGACCTTGTTCTCTCCACTCCGCTACAATCTCTGGATCCATTTAAGGTTCGACCAACAACCAACGATTTCTCACTCCTATTGACTTACTAGTAAGCAGCCCAGTCAAAGCTGAAGTCTTACCAGCGTATACTCTGTATGAATATCTAATCTCATGTTTCAAAAAAGAAAATCAACCAAATCATCATTTTAAGAAATGTTTACCTTTCTCAAGAAAAATAATGACCACCACTTATTTAATTTAAACATGATATCCCAGCATATTCTTTTCTCCTGTTTTCTGACTTGGTAATATAGCAGGAAACCCATTTGGACTAAAACCATGTAGCCACCTCACCTCTGACCCTTATTAATCTTTACAGAAATGTGTAGGTTTCTTAAAAATGGCTATTTCCAACTCAACTCTAAAAACACAAAAACATCCAGGGATAAAAAAGGGGGAAAAAAAATCAATCAACTGAAGCAAGAATTCAATGGAAATCAATTTGGTTACCCTTCATACTATGACAGTGATGTGAAGGTATGTTTATTCAACTATTTTCTGGAGCCACATGAGTTCAAAAGGGACTTGGGTCAGTTGTATTATTCCCTTGCTGCTTTCATTTGCTATAATCAAAAGTAACTGGAGATGGGCTTTAGAATTTTAGAATGTTCTAGTTTCCTTTTAATCCTTTTTCTATCTGTTTGCTGCAACCTGATACAGAGGAATAAGTAAGGGTTTTGTAGTAGGTCAGCCCTCAGTTAGAATCCCAGCTCTGGCTATGTAATGAAGCCCTGTATTTAATTTCTCTGGAACTTTAACTTCTTTAGCTCTCAACATGGCTGTAAAAACTGTCCCACCATATTTTGAGAGGAGAGAGGATGCATGAAAAGTTAGCACCATAGTACCTGGCATATGGCAGACCAACAGTGCCTTTGGTCGGTAGGCTTTCTTTTTTAAGATTTTATTTATTTATTTTGACAGAGAGAGAGAGCACAAGGAGGCAGAGCAGCAGGCAGAGGGGGAGAGAGAGAGAAGCAGGCTCTCTGCTGTGCAGGGAGCCCGATGCGGGGCTTGATTGTAGGACCTGAAGGCAGCCACTTAACCAACTTAGCCACCCAGGAGGCTTTCTTCCCTTCTATCACAGCCCCCTAACACCTTCATCCTTAATGGTATTAGGACAACAAATTGGCATTTTGGGTGGAATTTTCCTAGAATAGAAGGTAAAAAGCTGAATTTCCCCTGGGCAAAAATGGCAATCCAATTCTCCTCCTCACAGGTGACGGTACTATCTTGTAATTTACCTTCTAGCATGAAGTGGCCTTTCTTGCTTCCCTCTGATCTATACTCTTGTAAAGCCTAGGTATAGACAGAATTTCTAGAACATGTGCAAATCTTTCTTTCTCATAGGAATTCCTTTCACCTGTGCTCGCCCTCCTGCACCCACTCCATGTGTCTCTAGCTGGAAAGAACGACTTGTAATTCTCTCAACTCAAAAACAGTGTTTTAGTCAACTGATCCTTGGCTCCTGCTACCCCATACAACAACAAGTTCTTACCCACACCTCTCTTCCTAACAAACTCTTATCACCTCCCAAGGTTTGCCATGAGAGATTTCACCTTTAATGAAGCCTCTGTCGAGGCCACATTGTCCTCTTTATCTTGGGAGTTCACTGTGTCATGTCCAATCCGTAGACTTTGTTCATTCACAAACCCTGAACATACAAGTGGCGTATTATTGATTCTATGAACTGAAGCATAAAAAAGTGAAAAATACCATGAGCCCACTACCCTCTTATATTGAGTAACCATCACTTGTCTTCTTTTGTTACTATTACTAGCAATTGACTCTCTCTTAAAATTATTCCTTTCTTTAAAAAAATGAAAAGATATATTCTAATTGTCATGCACAAAGCACACAGAGAATAAAAAACTGTAGTCACGGAGCAGTCAATGGAGGTTCCTCAGGTTCCTTGCTAGCTAGCTGACTCGCCCCCACACACCAGCCAGGAAACAAGTGCCCATCTTTGGAAAACTGCCAACAGTACAAGCCATGAACCTTTCGAGGTCCTGTTAGAATGACTGACATTTAGAGTATCCTCTAAACTGAAGTTCTATCAAAACCGTTAACATCAGACATTTTAAGTGTCCGATTCTTGATCTCAGCTCGGGTCTTGATCTCAGGGTGGTGAGTTCAAGCCCAGCATGGGGCTACATGCTGGGCATGGAGCCTACTTTTAAAAAAAAAAAAAAAAAAAAAAAAGCCTTAACATCTAGTATAACTTTCGCTGTGTGTATGTGTGATTGTGATTATATTTGTGTATCTACGTATATAATTGTGTATATACACAAACTGTATGCATTTCCCTGCAGTAATCCATAAGACTTTTAAGGGACAGGACACTATCTTTTCCTTCCATTCATTGTAAAGTTCAGAACAGTGTCTGACACAGAAATGTCACTGATCTATTTGCTAAATGGATGAATAGAATAACATAAATGAGAGAAAAAATAGCCCGGTGTCCCATAGGCTAACTCACTCCACTATCTAAAATGGCACCAATTTCATACACGTATGTTCCCTCACCTGGCTTTACGTTTTCCTTGGCACAAGCCCATGTGGGATGTATTAGGTCTTTATTTTTGTTTGCTAATTATCTTCTCTCCCAAGACAGCAGACCTCTGGAGAAGAACAGTAAGCGCTGGCTGCTGAGATCATACTAAGACCGGGGTGCAGAAAGCACACAGAAGTGGAAAGACATCCCAGGGGGATGCGTGGAGCACTGGGTATTACATAGGTGCGACTGTAATGAAAATACATTTGAATTCATGTGTTCCCTGAACAGCTCAAGACCCTTGATTTTGGAGTAGTTTATTATTTATTTAAGCCCACTTTCTCCACCTTGCTTGTGAAACACAGAATACTCACAGAGGCAGGTGTTCTAAGGTTACAAAGACAAAGGGTTGATTAGACAAATACAACACTGTAATTTTATCTTCCCATATAATACCGGTACTTAATAATGGTGATTTCTCCTGCCTTCTACCTTTGAGAGAGATTTGTTTCTATGAGGAATTTAGTGGTTTATTATTTTTTTAATTTTACTTATTCATTTGAGAGACAGCGTGAGTGAGTGTCTGCGCGCAGGCACAGGAACAGTGAGCGGGGTGGTGGTGGTGGGGGGGGGAGCAGGCTCTCCCTCTCCCCTGAGCAGGGAGCCCAACATGGGGCCAATCCCAACAATGGGATCATGACTTGAGCCAAAGGCAGAAGCTTAAGCGACTGAGTTCTCCGGATACCCTGGGAATTTATTTTTTAAATTTTATTTTTCCTTGCTTACAGGTTCCCTTTGTTTTCAGTAACTTCTTCAAGTCTAAAATCATCATACTGATTTATTCTTGAATGGTTTGATCACTTCTCAGGTTCCTGGTTTCACATAAATAGGCATTGTGTTTATAATGAAATCTGTTACTAAATCAGCCCTTCATTTTGGCCTTGTTAAGCTGTCTTATTTAAATACTAAGCCTTGAAAAGAATGTGTCCCAAGCACGTGCGTGCATAACCTCAGGGACGCCCTGCTCACAGCACAGAAGTAAATTCAGCAGCATTCCACCTTTGATTTTAACTAAGTGCATATCAATTAGATTGATAAAGTAGGGCATTCATTTGATTTTGCATAATGCAATGCCTCAAATACAGAGATCTTTCAGGCCAAAATATTTTTATGGCATGGTGGCACCTGCTGGAGAAGTGTGATATTTTAGGACATTTTTGTTAGACATCTATCTGCCAACTTTTAGAACACCTGCTAAGGGCTATGTCTATGCTGGGAATGGGAATATGAGAGATGAACGTGATACAGCCCTTCCTCAAAAGAGTTCCAACTGGGAGGAAAGAGAGAGAAACAAGTATGATGATTCACTGTGGTAAATATTATGGAAAAATTACACACACAGTGCTTTCTGAGGGTATACGCCCAAGTAATAATTTTGCTTAGCAAGTCTGAGTGAGGTAGAGGGTTGGAGCATTTTTGTCTGTTTTTTTTTTTTTTTTAAAAAAAAAAAAAAGTTGAAGTCTTCTAAGAAAGGAGGCAAAGAAGACAACTTCAGGCAGAAGGAATCACATCAGCAAATGTGTGAAGATGTTTGTGATATATTCAGGGACCAAAAGTGATTAGAACATGGAGTATAGGGTATCAAATAGCAATGGATGGACCTCAAAAGGAGGAAGAGGAAATGAGTACATCCTGAGAGGACGATAGACAGCGTCACACATTAGTCTGGAGAAGAGAAGCAAGGGAAGATCACGGAGAGAAGCAAAGTCTGCTCGCTGTACGAGCGTGGCTGAAACTGCAGGATTCCGCCCAGATGTCAGCCACCACACTCAACGGTCCTTCCAGGTGCTCTCTACGTGACTACTCTTTGGGCTGTGGGTTTTTGGTTGTTGTTTGTCAATTTATAGATGTTTTAGGGACTTCATCTTGAGGTGTTTACTACAAAGGTAGTATAATTGGGAGTCAAGAACAAGATCTAAGACTCCAAACACACACACACACACACACACACACACACACACACACACACCCTTCTGATTTTCATAGGAAAACAAAGTTGGGCTAAAGCAGTGATTTTTTAGAGCACTGGGGTTTTCCCAGAGAGGCATCAAAGGCTGGTGCAAGGCATTAAGTGCGTCCCGAGCGCGTTTGCTGAAAGCCACCCCCAACCCTCACCATCATCTCTGCTTCGGCTAGAGCAGCTCTTCTTTCACTCCTTTCCTCATTGGTTCCCTTCTAACTTCCATTAGTCAAAAATGAAAAATAAATTTAATTGTCACCTGTCTAGCCAATCTCAAGTCTACACTGGAGGGGATATGCCAATAATACAAAACTATCTGTTCAAAACGAGGAACTGAACAGATGTCACAAGGTATGGTGATGGAAATGTGAAATATATTTTGAGTATTCAAAATACCTTGCTTGTGGTATTAAGAGGAATTTCCATAATTCCTGTATGTAAAAATAGAAATTTTACAAGTGTGTTATTTCGACTATTCCAGACTTTACAAGAATTTGACAGGATTTTATCTTCTTATCAAAGATCAAACACATATTCTAACAAGTATGATCATAATTACAAGGATAATATAACAGAAAGTCATATGGCAATAAAAACTTTGTTTTAATACGATGGAAAGAGAAGAGGCTTTGGAGTCAGCAGGATTTCCTCCACAATGACTCCATCATTTATTATATCCGTGATCTGGACAAAGTAGGTAATCTTTTATGCTCAATATCCTCCTTTATGGAAACTTATTATGTAGGCTTACGATCTGTTTGAAGACGACAACGAGGTAAGAAAATATGACAGACACCATAGGAGCTCCATCAGTGGTAGCCCCTGTGGTTCTTAGGGAAGAGAGTGGGATGGAAGAGAGTATATCTTTAGGATACCAGGGACAGCTTAAAACACAGGGTGGCAATATGGTATCTTAAGATGGTTTGGATTCTGTTAAGTAAATCTGGAACGAGAAGCATTCCAGTGAGAGAAGCGGAATTTGCTAACGTTTTAGGTGAGAAATCAAGAGATTGTTTTAACTAAAGAATGCAATTTACAAGCTATTGTTTACTGTAGTTTTGTAGTAAAAAGAAGAAAATGTAATTTAGATAAGCTGGAGTCAGAGCAGGCACAGCTCTGAAATCCTAATTATTCCCAGTAAATATTTAGTGACCACCTAGCGTATGCAAGATAATAGGATATGTTATAAGGGAGACACAGATGTGAATTATATCTGATCTCATGAGCCCTACAAGATTACCCACTCATCATAGAGACCAAGGCAATGAAAGCATGTACCATATTTTGTGTGAGATATAAAAGTGCTGTAACTAAAAGCAAATGTGTTTATGATAGAAGTGTCTAATGTTTTTCCAAAATCTCTTTTGAATAGTTGAAAGGACACTTCTCAATTTGGGGTAGTAAAAATCAAAAGAAAGTCATCTGTATTGATGAACTGAGCTAATTTCTCAATAGTATTAACAAGTCATAAATTAATGCCCCCTGTTGCCTGAAAAGACAAATCCATACTCATTCAGCCTAGCTCAGCAAAGCAACCACATGTTCTTGACCTTGATCTGAGCAGTGATTTCATGGGCACACACATACGCAAAGATTTATTGCAACTTTCATGTTATTTAAAAAAAAAAAAAAGGAGCATGAAGTCTCTTTAGGTTAAATAGAAAAGCAATATCTGTAAAGCAATCAAAGACCAGTTCATTCCAGTCTGACACAACTCTCCCAGAGGATAAGAAAAATAAAGAATATTCATTAACTCATATTATGTGGTCATATAATCTTCATGTCAAGACCAGACCATGGAAATGAGGAAGTAAAAGAGCAAGCCCTTCTTATGAAAGAAATGAAAAAATTCCTAAACAAAATGCTACCAAAATCAACCAGGAATTACCATTCTGGGTTTGTTCCCCAAAACGCAAGGTGGGCTTAACAGTTAAAATCAAGCATCAGCTACAAAATTAGATTTAGAAGAAAAAAAAAGTATAACTCTCAGCTTCAAATTAAAAAAAAAAGTATTTCCATCCAGATCACTACCGTATTTTCATAGTCTTTTAAATGAGTAAGTACAACTTTATTAACTATGAAGCTCAGATAGGATCTCTAAGAGCTGGTGGCTTTATTTGTTCACATGAAGTGACTCAATTAAAAACAGGATGCAGATTTTCACATTCACTAATATACCACTAAGTGAATAAATATTATCCGACAATATCGTGCATTCTGTATGGCTGCATAAGGAATAGAATTCTCAGGGAAGCATTTAGCACCAACTCAGAGAGGAAGCTCTTCTACATTTGCCAAAAGTCAAACACCTAATGAAAGTGCCCCACCTGGAAAGTGAGACTTTTGAAGAGGGACCTAAATTTGTCGATTGGTCTGTCATAGACTATTAAATCTGTACCAGAAAAGGAACTGATTATTATTTTTGATTGCAAAGAAATTATGGAAAATCTTTACCTAGTAAGTCTGAATTGTATCTCAAAGGCTGTACCGGCTCTCTCAACTCAAGAACCTAGAATTACCCAAGAGTCTGTAAGTAGCAGGACTCTATTCACAATTCAATGGAATTACCCCAAAAAGTTACCAGGACTAATAAGTGAGTTCAGTAATGTTGTAGGATATCAGATATTGATACCCAATTATCAATGATATTGATATTGTTAATGATATTGACCCAAGTATCAATTATATAACTATACATTTGCAAAATATGTATCTACCGGGACGCCTGGGTGGCTCAGTTGGTTGGACAACTGCCTTCGGCTCAGGTCATGATCCCGGAGACCCGGGATCGAGTCCCGCATCGGGCTCCCAGCTCCATGGGGAGTCTGCTTCTCCCTCTGACCTTCTCCTCGTTCATGCTCTCTCACTGCCTCTCTCTCAAATAAATAAATAAAATCTTTAAAAAAAAATATGTATCTACCAAAGGATGTTTATCTAGAATATATAAAGAACATTTCTAACTCAATAGCAATATGAAAATCCAATAAAAGTGTGGGCAAAGGAACACTTTTCAAAGAAGGAGATACAAATGGCAAAATAAGCACATGAAAGATATTCGACATTATTGGGAAACCCTCAATGTGATACTCCTATATACTCACTCAAGTGACTTAAAGACTGAACATAGCAAGGGCTGGAAAATGTTGAGTAATTTAACTCTCATAATCTTCTGATTGCAAGTATTTTGGAAATCATTTTGGCAGTTTCTTAAGAATCCAAACATATACCTACCATACAAACCAATGACTCTACTGACTGGGCATTTTCCCAAGAGACATGAAAACTTAGGGCTACACAAAGACTTACACACAAATATTCATAGGAGCATACTCTATTTATAATAGCCAAACTGGAAACAACCCAAATATCCATCAACAAGAAAACTGGTAAACAAACTGGCATTCTCATATTCCTTCTAAGCATAAATAAACAAAAAATAATTGATACATGCAACATGTATGAATTTCAAAATTGTGCTGGGTAAAGGAACTTATTTTAAAAAGTGATATGAACTGTACAATTATATTTTCATAAAATTCCAGAAAGTGCAAATTTATATAGTGATAAAAACAGATCATTACTTAGAATCTGGGGGCATTTGGAGGACCATGAGAAAAAGATTACAAAAAGGCATCAGGGAATTTTTGGAAGTGAAGGACATATTAATTATCTTGATTGTTGTGATAATTTTGGAAGTATATACATAAATCAGAAGTCATCAAATGAGTAGATTAAGTGTGGAGTTTGTGGTATATCAGTTAATTTCAATAAAGCTTTAAAACTGCACATGCCAAAGAATTGCAAAGCAGTGCATAATCAAGAGAAACTGTAGTCAACAAAAATAGATTCCAAAGGGCACCTGGGTGGCTCAGTTGCTTAAGTGTCCATCTCTTGATTTCAGTTCAGGTCATTCTCTCAGGGTTGTGAGATCGGCTCCGGGCTCCATGCTCAGTGGGGAGTTCACTTGGGATTCTTTCCCTCTCCCTCTCTGTCTGCCCCTCCCCCTGCTCACACTCTTTCTCCCCTACTCCCTCTCAAATAAATAAGTAAATCTTAAAAAAAAAAAAAAAAGAAATTGATTCAAAGAGGACATAAATGTTGGAATTAACTGAAAGAGTACTGTAGATATGATGAATATTGTCATTGGTTCCATGAGAAGGTAGAAACAACACAACAATCAATGAGGAATCTTAGCAGAAAAATGAAAACTAAAAAAGGATCAAATGGACATGAGAGAACTGAAAAATACATATGCAATATTTGCTGGATGGGTTAACAAAAGATTAGATACAGCAGAAGAGAGAGTCACTGAACTTGAAAATAGATCAATAGAAATGATCAGAATTCAAAACTTGAGGTATTAAAAAAAAAAAAAAGAATAGTGCTTCAGTGTCCTGTCCTGGGAGGCAGTGTTGAGCAGTCTACCATGCTCCAGTGAGGGAGCCCCAGAAGGAGAGAAGAGGAAAAATGTGGCACCACAAATATTTGAAGAAATAATCACTGAAAACTTCTATAGTTTGATTAAAACACCAACCCACAGAACCAAGAAGCTCAGCAAACCCCAAGCATGATAAAAATAAATATTCCTCACAAAGACACTTCATATTCAATCTGTTGAAAACAAAATTTAAAGAAACAAATAAAACACTTTTCAAGCAACTATGGAGGGAGGTGCATGATGTAGACTGAACAAGGGTGACTTTTTCTGATTTAAACAAAGGAAGCTAAAGACAGGGGAAGAACATCTGACAGAAGAAAAAAAAATCACAAACTGTAATTCATATATTTCAAAACGGAGGGCAAATAAATACATTCTCAGGAAAAAAGGTGACAGAATCAGATGCTGGCAAGTTTTTTTATACTGAATTCTAAATGCAGTTGTTCAGACTGAAGGGAATGGTCTATGGCTGTGTATTTATCATAGAAGTTAAAATATATGTAATATATAATTACAGCCATATATATATGTGTCTGTGTATATATATGTGTGTATATATATATGCCATAAATATATATTGTAAATAAATTGTAGGGTTTATAGCACATGTAGAAGAAAAATGACAACAATTAAAAATGAAGAAAATGCAATTATACTCTTTTAAGGACTTCTACATTTTACATAAAGTGACATAATGTTCTTTTTTTTTTTAAATTTATTTTACAGAGAGAGAGATAGCAAGAGTGGGAACACAAGCAGTGGGAGAGGGAGAAGCGGACTTCCCACTGAGCAGGGAGCCTCATGTGGGGCTCAATCCAAGGACAATGGGATCATGACCTGAGCCGAAGGCAGAAGCTTAATGACTAAGCCACCCAGGCACCTCAATAATGTTCATTTTAAGTAGAAAGTTATGTGTCAAAGATACATATTTGATTAACCCAAAACAATCAGGAAAAGAGAAACAAAGGAACAAAGGACACATGAGATAAAAAGAAATAGCAAGATAGCATATTTAAGCCTACACAAATAACTGCATTAAATACAAATACACTAAAAATATTAACCAAAAAAGATTGTCAAACTAGATAAATGAGCAATACTAAACTGTACGCTATTTACAAGAGACACATTTTAAGGATTATTTTTTAAAAGGCTAAAAGTAAAAAGATAGGAAAAGATATTCCACCAAATCAGGAGTCATAAAAAGGCTGGTGTCTACAGTCATATTATTCAATATAGACTTGAAGAAAGGGACAATTAACAAAATTAGAGGGACATTTTATAATTAGAAAATATTAATCTATAAAACATAATACCAAATTTCAAAAAACATGAATTACTCAATTACTCAGAACTAAAGAAGGAAATAGACCAATCCAGAATCATAATCTGGGGTTTTAAAGCCTCTCTGATTAACTGAAATAATTAGGAAAAAAATTGAGTATAGATGGATTTTACTTGATACCAAAACCTGACAAGGACATTAAGGAAATTGTAGACCAATATTCCTAATGACCGAAAACATAAAAATATATTTTTTAACATTCGTAAATCAAATCCATATGTCAAATACTTAAAAAGCTAATAAATCGTTACCAGTGGTATTTATTCCACGGTGCAAGGTTGTTTTAACAACCGAATGCTCATGTATTTCACTGCATTAATAGGAGACCAGAATTATGGAGAAAAATCCCAGGATCATTTCAACAGAAAGCCATAAAAGAACTAAATCAAATCCAACACTATTTCTATGTATAAAACTCTGATGCATTAAAGTTTAAAAACTGCTGTAATCAACACTATTTCTATGTGTAAAAATCCAACACTATTTCTATGTGTAAAGCTCTGATGCACTCAAGTTTAAAAACTGCTGTAATCATTTTTTTTTTAATGGGCATAAAACAGTTACCTAAGTATGTTCAGAGATTTTAAGAAACTTCTAGAGGAGAGTAATTTTGAGTTTAGTCCCAATCAGATGAGGGGAGGGGAGGAAGAACACTCAGGCAAAGGCTGAGTAAGTGTGCAGACCTGAGTAAGTGTGATATATTCCAGGAGTCAACTCTTTTTTTTTTTTTTTAATTTATTTATTTGTCAGAGAGAGAGGCGGAGAGAGAGAGCAAGCACAGGCAGACAGAGTGGCAGGCAGAGGCAGAGGGAGAAGCAGGCTCCCTGCTGAGCAAGGAGCCCGATGTGGGACTCGATCCCAGGACAGATCATGACCTGAGCCGAAGGCAGCCGCTTAACCAACTGAGCCACCCAGGCGTCCCACCAGGAGTCAACTCTTAGTTAAAGACTGCTGAAGCATCAGAGAGAAAAGTTAGGAAATAGAAAAGGAATGGAGAGAAGCTACGTTTCTGGGTGTTTCTTCCTTATGTGTAAGGGTCCCATGAGAATGGCAGTGATGTTTTAACTTAGGACACACAGGCTCTCAGGAGCCCGAAGCCCAGCGGGAGCACGATCAGCGGAGCGTTTCTGAGGGGGCACCCCATGAACAGTCAGCAGAGTGACTGGAGGACACAGGACTGGAGTCAGCGAGGCTGAGAGAAGGCCATCTGATGTAATCCAGGTCAGGTATGACAAAGACTTACAACTCTGACATTGGAAAAGGAGTGAAGAGAAAAAGAGAAGGTACTAAAGGGCTAAAATTGATTGGATTTGTCAAATTAATTGAATTTCCTAAGGATGGAGAAATCTCAGCCATTTCCCAGTTCTGATCGTCAATCCAGAGACAGGGGCCAATGCAGAGAATAGGGGCTCATAGACTGCTTCATAAGGAACACATACCATGACCTACTCTAAGGACAGTAGTCTAAGCCTCTGACATGGATTAAATGTGATTGAATTCTCAGCAAACATGACTTTTAGTTTCTTTTACTATCTTGACTTTTCAGATCAGTCACTAAGGCATAAAGACGTTAAACAACTAAGGTTAAGAAGAGGTAGGAAAGACCTGTTTGGACATGTTGAGTTGGAAGTGCCAGGAGGACGTCTGAATTGCAATTGATAGGAGTAACTGACCCGGAAGAAAGCACTGGCTGGTCTGCTGATCAAAATTACAGTGGAGGGGCGCCTGGGTGGCTCAGTGGGTTAAAGTCTCTGCCTTCGGCTCGGGTCGCGGTCTCAGGGTCCTGGGATCGAGCCCCACTTCGGGCTCTCTGCTGAGCGGGGAGCGTGCTTCCTCCTCTCCCTCTGCCTGCCTCTCTGCTGACTTGTGATCTCTGTCAAATAAATAAATAAAATCTTAAAAAAAAAATTATGGTGGAGTCAACACAGGCTCCTTGAATGAGTGGGAAGCCTTGGGGCTGCCCAAAGAGACCAGAGGATAAGAAGACACAAAGTAAGAACTGAAGAGGTACGCAAAACGAGAAAACAATTCTAGTTTTTATGTAAGTAGGGCTAGCAGCAGAAAGGTAAGAGTAACAAGGAGTAAGCAAAGGGAGTCGAATCACCGGAACCAAGCAAAGAGGAAGTTTCAAGATGTGAAAAATGATGAGCAAAGTCAAAGTCTACGGATAGGTGGAATTAGCAATAGAGGTCACTAGCAATCTCACAGAGATACGTTTCAGTATAATTGTGGAGTTAAAAAAAGCAAACAGCTATCTCAGAAACAATCATTAAGCTAAGATAACATTAGTTTGGAGACCGTTTCTGGGCCGGTGAATATCCTGTGTGACTTTGCCAAGTTATTATGTTAGAAGAGCCTAATAAATACTCAGTGTGACATAATGAAAGGCTTTGAGAACCCACACAATGTAATGGAAAAGACTGTCCTAGAGTCAAGGGACCAAAAGGAGCTGCTCAAGGAGCTGGTGTGACTCAGAAGGAGGGCGAAGACAATGACTCTTGCTAGAAATAGAATCCGAGGAGACCCTGTCAGGTAAATTTGATTAGAGAGAGGACGCTTTTACTCGTAAAAGAATAAGAGAAATAAGAGACCATCTCACTGTTTTCGGTTGTGATTCAAGGAGTCCTAAAACTGGACACTGCGTGTTTTTATAAAGTTCTGAAGATGTCATCCATACCTCTCTTCTGAAACCCTTAATGCAGATTCCCAAGCCCCGCCCCAGAACTTTGGAACCAGAATCACCTTTTAACAAGGTCACGGTCCCCAGGTGAACTCCTACGTACATGGAAGTTTAATAGACAGTGCCTCAGAACCATAATTTCTTCTGAAATAAAAAACTGAGTATTGGGGAGCCTGGGTGGCTCCCATCGGTTAAACGACTGCCTTTGGCTCAGGTGGTGATCGTGCGATCCTGGGGTCGAGGCCTATGTCCAGCTCCCTGCTCTCTCTCTCCTCCCTGCTTGCGCTCTCTTGCTATCTCTGTCTCTCTCTCAAATAAATAAATAAAATATTTTAAAAAATTGAATATATGCTCACTCTTTCTTTCCATCATTCCTTCCTTCCCTCTCTCTCTTTCTTTCTTTATAGTCCAGCTTCTTCCAGGAAGTTTAAGGTAGGTTTTAAGGATGTGTTAAAAAATAAAAATAAAGAAAAAGTCTGAGGGAAATAAATGTAGGGAAAGATAATAGTCACCATGGATTAAAGGCTTTGCCCTGTGCTAAGAGCTTTACCCAGCCTTTATCCTCACAACTTTAGAAGGCAGTCGATTTAATTGCAATTATAGAGGTGAGAAAAATATAAGTGGGAAAGTTGAGATAACTTGCCCTAGATCACAAAGTCTGAGAAATGGGGCCAGAACATTAGACTTTCCTCTCTGTCTGTAGTTTAGGCCCTGTGCTAGGCGAGGGTGGAACCAGAAGTATCAGGAACATGAGGACTACCCCCCTTCTGCTTAACCCCATGAGTCAAGTGAAATCCCTTCGTCCACCGTTCCCACACTACCAGACGTGTCCACACTACCAGGAAGACAGCGCAAGGTAAAGAGGTGGTGTGTATTTTCTTGGGTTAGCTTACAAGAGCTGGGTTATTAATGTCTGGTTCCATACCAGGAACAAAGCCCTAGGATAATCAAAGAATTGCCCAGGAAGCCATTTGGATTGAAGTTAGCCTCTCCTTCAAGAACGGAAGAGCCGAAACTTGCCAGCTTTGATTTGCACGCCTTTCAGCTACTAGTTCCAGCCGATTCAGTTCATACAACTCCAGCTTTCATCTGGGGCTGAGTTCATTGACTAAAAAAATAAAGAAGAACGGAAAAAAAAAACCCACAAGAAAAGAAATCAAGGAAAGGCTTAATTGATTATGCAGAGTATTGCTTTGGGAAAGGGAAAAATCTTGTTAGAAGGCTGGCAAACTCACTTCATTAGGGACCTAGTGACATCTTCTAAAACCAGAACATTACATCAGGTTAGTTTAAAACATCAAATGACCTTGTAGTTCGGTCGGGATACCCCGTCCCCATTCATTCTGTCTGGTTCAGTCTTTGCGTTGTTCCCATATTTTTATCGATACTGAAAAGGCGGCTACCAAATAAGCTGGAAGAAATGGGACTTATTGGAAATTAGAAACAGTAAAATCAGGGATTGTGATTCTGCTCACTCACTTTGTCCTCTAAAAGCCCACTTTTTTTTTTTTAAGATTTTATTTATTTATTTGACAGGCAGAGATCCCAAATAGACAGAGAGGCAGGCAGATAGAGAGGGGGGAAGCAGGCTCCCTGCTGATCAGAGAGCCTATGTGGGGCTCGATCCCAGGACCCTGGGATCATGACCTGAGCTGAAAGCAGAGGCTTTAACCCACTGAGCCACCCAGGTGCCCCTCACTTTCTTTTTTTACTTCCATGATCATTTGACCCTCTTTCCACCATCCTTCTCTCTCATACACAGTCCTACTCATTCTCCTTGCACCTGATGATTCTCTGTATGCAATATTGAAGTGAATCCAGACATGAGTATCAGATCTCATAAGGGTGTGTGAGAATCCACTGCTTCCCACCCCTTCGGAGATCCCCTGAAGTGTGCTTGCACAGTTTCCCCACCAAAAAAAGGGGGTTAATTTTTTCCTTCCTTTCTTTGGAAGCATCAAGTGCCCCACTCATTGAAACCCCCGTGCTTCCTATAAATAATTAGCCTAAGGGATAAAACTACCATTGCAATTTATAAAAGAGGAACTGAGACATCAAAATGGTTCAGTCGTGCCAAATAAATCTTATTTGGTTATGTGAGAAAGTGGCTAATAACAGTGATCTCACGGCCAGTTTCCTTTCTGCTTTAGAAAATTATTTACCTGCAAGTAATTCTTATCTTGGTTTCAGGTAATATTTGACACATATTCTGAGAACACACCTCTGAGTAAGACCAGGAAATCTGAATTAGACAGTAATGTTATGAGGTGGGTACACTTAAAATTTAGGTAACTACCACTCTGGAAAAGTCAACTGGAGAGACACCTACAAGAAATCCACAGAAGATCCTCTCTTTAAACTTGTTCTGTAAAACATGTATGAATAAGTGAAATAAAAACATCGAAAGGATCCTGGTTAAATGTGCAGGCTACTTCAAATCTGAGCAAATACGAAACTGTTTTGTGACAAAAATCGAAATTATATTTTCAATGGACTACCGTATCAACTTGAAATTCAACAACTTGAGCAATCAAAGTGGTTCATAGGATACCAGGAAGGTTTTACTGGACCACAAAATTTATACAAATGGTAAGTCTATGGGAAAATCAGTACATTCCATTTTTGAGAGGCTCCAATTATAAAAAAAATTTCTTTTAATGATTTTATTTATTTATTTGAGAGAGAGAGAGAGAGAGAGAGCATGAGAGGAGAGAGGTCAGCGGGAGAAGCAGACTCCCCACTGAGCAGGGAGCCCGATGCGGGACTCGATCCCAGGACTCCAGGACCACGACCCGAGCCGAAGGTAGTCGCCCAACCAACTGAACTACCCAGGCACCCCGAGAGGCTCCAATTATTAACAAGTTCTTCCTTATATGGAGCTGGAATCTTTTCACTGTCAATTTCATTTAATTGTTCTCAGAGAGGAATGAGGTTGAATTCTTGGTAACTCAGACATAAAAACACCAGGATATAACATTAACTCTGATTATAATATGTCTAACTGTGATTATGACAGCAAGGAATAATGCTCAAATGGATTAGAGATTATTACCTTGCAGCTGCAAAATTTTACCTAGATTTTGAGTAGTTGCTAACCTAGATCATATTTATTCCCTTAAAAACCATACAATGATGTCTTTTTTTTTTGGCATCTAGATCCAGGAACTTCGTGTTTCTAAAACACTCTGTCCTATATATGTCTTTCTACTCCCATGCTTACTAAAGTACCTAAAGTACTTGGCAAATATTTACTGAATGAATGAATAAAATTTGAAAGACTGACCAGCCAAGCCTAATGAAACAATATTAAGGTTGGCCTCCCTTAGGGGATTAATGACTATCTTTTGAATTTTACATGTAATTCTGCAGGCTTGGCTAATTGGTTTTCAGGCCTATGGTAAAGTAGAAAGAAAGAAAAAAAAAAAGGCCATCAACAAGTATCCTGGTATCAGCATAAAAATAAAGGAAAATATGGAAAATTTATTTTTAAAAATTCATATGCACATATGGGTCATTTAGAATAGAGTCAAATAAGTCCCAAGAACTCAGTTTTCCTTAATTAGAGCACCCACAGACATCACAGTACCGGTATCTGTAAGACAACAGAGATCATCAAGGTACACTTAACGTTTATAAGACATTGTGTGATTAGCACCATAGGAAAGCATGCACAAAGTAGCTTTATAAGATTATACCTACAAGGTTAATTAGTTGAAAAATTTAGCACCCAAGGCATAAACCCTCAGCTCTCTAAAAATACCCCAGACTCCACCATTTGTGGTGACTTGCCTCACCTGAGCTCCTGAAAGTGTCCATGTCATGACAATTCCAGAAAACCTCCTTAGCAACTTCCGTTCTTATCTTCCGGCAATTTCTGTTTTCACCTCAATTATTCTAACAGCTCAGAGTGGTAGAATGAGGACATTATATCCAGTTTATGGATACGCAAGCCAAATTAACACAAAAGAAAGTGAATCAGGAGAAAGTGAGGCTGGTCTACTCCTCAAAGGTCAAGATTTTGTTTTTCACGTAATCATTCACGGAGACTGAAAGCATTCATGATGTGGATGTCTGCTAAATTCCAGATTCTAGGCTGGGTGATGCACGAGTAGGGCTAAAGCAACTCTCTTGGGAAAACAAATATAAATAATTGGAGGAGTAGTTCAGAATGAGTTAAAAATCAGAAGGTCTGATAGGTTTACAATACCCCATACAGTACTAGATAGTTTTCTTTAAAGCACTTTTCCATTTAAAGTTCTAATTAGACTAAATAACCATTAACTACTTTTCAACCCCAAAATGATGTGATTCTATCTTGTTCAATTTCACAAAATCACTGTGAAACAAACAATGTCAAGCATTGTTAATCTGCAGTTAACAGACTATGAAATTGAAGATTTTATAGATTGCGTAAGTTACCCCAAACCACATAGCTAGTTAACAGCGAGGCCAGAGAAGATGCTAGTTTGATTTGAATCCTAATTAATTATTCTATTATATGATAAGTGTCATTCATGTTTTATGATGGGAAATCATTAGCTGCCCCATTTCATAGACTGAACTCTCACTCTGGGGTTATATTTATGATAAAGCACATGGACTAAATGAAGCTTGTTCCCCAAATGGCGGATGATTTGCAGTTTGCTGGTAAAGTTTTTCTTTTTCTTCTCTTGGCATTCCACGTGGACAATCTGTGTACGAATCCACTGTTAGCTCTGCTTCTAGTGCTTCTTTTAAATAACTACTGCTTCTATTTTTTTTTTTTTAGATTTTATTTATTTATTTGACAGGGAGAGAGATCACAAGCAGGCAGAGAGGCAGGCAGAGAGAGAGGGGGAAGCAGGCTCCCCGCTGAACAGAGAGCCCGATGTGGGGCTCGATCCCAGGACCCTGCGATCATGACCTGAGCCGGAGACAGAGGCTTTAATCCACTGAGCCACCCAGGCGCCCCTTAAATAACTACTGCTTCTAGAGTGCTTGTAAAAAGTAGCTGAGGATTGCCAAGCTTCGCTACTGTGTGTGTGTAAAGCTTGTCAACTATTTCGGGGATGATGTGGAGTTCTTTTCTACTTAGGGTCCTTCAGTATACGATCTAAGTACAAATGAAATGTGCATGTTTTTTCAGGGAATTTTAGAAAGAAGAGTTGCCTTAAATCCTTCAGGGGCGCCTGGGTGGTTCAGTCAGTTAAGCCTCTGCCTTCGGCTCAGGTCATGATCTCAGGGTCCTGGGATCGAGCCCCGCATCGGGCTCCCTGCTCTGTGAGGACCCTGCTTCTCCCCCTCTGCTGCTGCTACCCCTGGTGGTGCTGTCTCTCTCTCTCTCTCTGGCAAATAAATAAATAAAATCTTTTTAAAAAATTAATCCTTCAGCTACTCATTCATCAATGAGAATTTATTTAGTGCTCATACAGACAAGACCCAGTGGACATAAAAATAAATATGTCACCTTCATCCTTAAAGAACCTGCACTAAAATTTGAAGATTTTCATGAAAATTAAAGCGCAGCTCCTTTGCTCAACATGACAAGGTCTGCCCCAGAATTATAACCTTATGTTATATGTGCTTCTGAAAATGTTTATAACACAGTCCACTGGGAAGCCAGGGAGCTCTATTAGATGACTTCTTTTCATTAATGAAAATTTTCTGAATTAGAAATGGTAGATATGGTAATTAACATCAGCTGTGGACTCCCCCGGAAGTCCAACCAAAAAACTCTATTGACTAAGCAAAGCTAACTTCACTAAATCTACAAGAGTAAGGAAGAATGTAACCTTGACTGTGTCTCCATGTCTCAGGGAGAGTGGGTTTTGGAGGCTATCTGTGGGGCTTTGGGGTCTGATCTCAAGTGGTTGAAGTTCAATCTTTCAAGGCAAGGAATTGACCAGGAATGAGAGAGTCTCGATAAGTGAACTATTGTTTAAGAAGCAAACTGTTGGGGCGCCTGGGTGGCTCAGTGGGTTAAAGCCTCTGCCTTCAGCTCAGGTCATGATCTCAGGGTCCTGGGATCGAGCCCCGCCTCAGGCCCTCTGCTCTGCTCGGCGAGGAGCCTGCTTCCTCCTCTTTCCCTGCTTGCCTCTCTGACAATTTGTAATCTCTGTCTATCAAATAAATAAATAAAATATTAAAAAAAAAAAAAAAGAAGCAAACTGTTTACCCAGGTAAGCCATCTATCATTCTAATAGGAGAACAATTTGCTCAGATGAGTAAACCATGTGTTTGGATGTATTAGCTTTCAGGAATTTGATGAAGCAACAAAGTTATGACTTGGTTTTATAGCCCTATCTTTTTTTTTTGTAAAGATTTTATTTATTTATCTTACAGAGAGAGAGATCACAAGTAGGCAGAGAGGTAGGCAGAGGGAGAGGGGGAAGCAGGCTCCCTGCTGAGCAGAGAGCCCGATGTGGGGCTTGATCCCAGGACCGTGGAACCACGACCTGAGCCAAAGGCAGAGGCTTAACCCACTGAGCCACCCAGGCGCCCTTATAGCCCTATCTTCCTGGCCAATATTTCCTGGGATGATGGGAGCTATGCGTGGGTCTAGTTTTCCCCTCAATTCCCTTCTTACTCACATGTAAAATGCGATTTGTGATTATTGTTTATACTTCAAAGGATATTCAGTCACATTCTAGCTGTCGCTGATGAAAATAGCACATGAATTTATTGTCAAATACATTTAACGTTATCGAAAGCCAATTTTTTTCACTTTTTAATTTAGTCTTGTGTATATATTCATCTGCACAGAGGTGGAAAGAAACATTTATTTGGGGAAAACAAAATCTTCATTTGGAGTTTGCCAAGTTTGGACCTACTGTTCTTCAAGAAAGCTAAAAATATAAATAATATATTCATTAAAAATGATACTGTTATGGGATAGCACTTTCGGTAAAAGCACTAAAAAGGCAGAATCAGCCCTTCTGCTGGAGGGTGGATTTAATTTTAAAAAGCCGAGAGAAAAAAAAATAACCTAAATCTGCATCTCCTTTGTTCTCCTCCCCACTGAAGCAACACTGAATTATTATTCATTTTGCACTTAAATTCAGGTGCCATACTCAAGCTTGTTACACATGCATCTTATTTCTTAATGAGAACACCCTTGTCAAACAGGTAGCATTCACCAATTTACAGGAAGAAAGACAACAGACTCAAACAGATTACGTATGTTGCCCAACTCATGCAGGTGTGGGTATATTTGAACTTTGTGTATCTGATTTCTTTTCCTTTTCCTTTTTTTTTAAAAAGGAAGGAGAGAGGTGGGGGTAGGGACAGAGAGAATCAGAAGCAGGTTCCATGCCCAGCACAGAGCCCAACACGGGCTCCATCTCACGACCCTGAGATCATGACCTGAGCTGAAATCAAGAGTCAGACGCTTAACCTACTGAGCCACCCAGGTGCCTCTGTGTATCTGACTTCTAAGCCTGTTCCCTTGCGCCTTCTACGAGGAGATTATCATTATGAAGTTAGAACCTCAGTAATCAAATATCATCTCCCAGCTCTCTAGAACACAGACCTACTAATGACTCTTGCACTGGGGGGCGGGGGGAGGGGTGGAGTCTCTTTATTCAGAGAACAAGAGTAGTCCTTTAACTCACTGGAGGAGAAGAATCTTGGATTTGGAGGGTGTGGTAGGCAGAATACTAAGATGTCGCCCCGATTCCCAGCCCCTGGGTACACATACCGTCTCCTAGTTATACTCCTAGTTCTCCTAGTTATTTGCTTAACTCCTAGTTAAGCAAACACTAATGTAAGTGCTGCTGAAAAGGGACCTCACAGATTCAATCAGGTCCCAAACCAATCGACCATAATACAAGGAGACAATCTGGGAGAGCCTGACCTAATCATAAGAAGCCACTAAATTAGGGCCTTGTGGTCAGAGACAAGGGAAATGTGAGGTATTTGGCATAAGGGACATCTCCTGCTGGCTTTGAGGGTCATGTGGCCAGAAGGTGGATGGCTTCTAGGAGCTGACAGTGGCCTGGGGCTGAGGTCCCAGGAAGGGGGGACCTCAGTCCTACAACTGCAAGGAACTGAAGATGGCTAATCATCTGAACGAGTTTGGAAGCAGATTGTTTCCTCAAACCTCCCCAAATAAACACAGCCCAACTGATACCTTGATTTCAGCCTTAAGACCCTGATGGGAAAACCCAACCACATCATTGCCCAAGCTGACTTCCAGAAGTGTGAACTAATAAACCACAAGGTTTATAGTCATTTGTCACATGGCAACGGAAAACAAAACAAAGAGCTACACACATCTATGAAGCGAGAGTGTTAACTTGTGATTAGAAGAGTGATGAGCACTTCTGGTCAGTCTGAAACTTCGCTTGCCTTATCTGCAAGCAGTGTAACTGATTTTCTACAAACACAATTCCAAGAAAACATCATTGGTGTGTAAATAAATGGCAGGTGCATCAAATTCCTCTGGTCTAACCACGTGGACTTATAGTAACAGTAATATGGAAATAATGCTTTGGGGTGTTCAATGTACTTTTGCATTCACTGTATCATTTGAGCCTTATTATATCTCAGGGGAGCAAACAATTACTATTATTATTATTCCTCCTTATAGCACAAGAAAAGAGCATGTAGAAAGGGCAGGTGATTAACTCAAGGCAAACCACAAGAATTTGGTGGTGCAGTGCGGTAGGCAGTAAGTGACAATCAAGGTCTTCTGATTTCTCTCACAACCACATTTTATTCTCAGGGCTGACTAAAACATTTTGGCAAAACAAAGGAGTTATGTTCTTCCTTTCCTCCTCTATTTCAAGAAATAGAAGAATTAACTAGATAACTTTATATTTGGAATAATTGCTTTTCTTCCCACATCAACTTTCCTACCCTTCACACAACGTGGGCTATCAAAAAACATTTTTTAGACATTTATTTTTATGTAGAAAAACATCTGTTTATAAAATTTTTTTTTACTGTTTTAAAAGAAACACTCAAACTGATTTTGTAAAAGTTTGAACTAAGCTTCAAAAGGATTAAAGCTGTAGGATAATGAAAAATTTTCAATAGCCAATATGGGATTCATAAACTGTGTCTGCAAAATGAAATTCTATGTTCCTGTTTAAGTGATATCTATAGGGGCACCTGGGTGGCTCAGTCAGTTAAGCATCTGCCTTTGGCTCAGGTTATGATCCCAGGGTTCTGGGATCGAGCCCCGTGTTGGGCTCTCTGCTCAGCAGGTAGCCTGCTTCTCTCTCCCCCTCTGCCTGCTGCTTTGTCTTCTTGTGCTCTCTCTGTCAAATAAATAAATAAAATCTGGAAAAAAACAAGTGAGATCTATATTTATCCACTGAAAAGATGATATATATTTATTCACACAAGAAGTTGTTGATTCCCTTTGTACACTACAATCTTATTTTGTAAAAGAAGAAAATATATATATACACACATAAGCACACATCCACACACTGACACATATATATACCAAATTTTCGAGAGAGGTCATCTGTGGAATGGGGGCATTTTGATGCTTTTCCAAATTTTCTGCATTTCTTAGAAGTACCACATTTTATAGTGTGTTTTTATCCAATAAAAACCCATTTTCATTTTACAAAATAATGGGTTTGAAACGCTCAGTCTAGTTGTATTAAAGCAACACAGTTATCATAAAATATCCAGGATTCTCTATGAAGGCTGGGAATTTACTCTTCATTCCCATGACCGTAGCTGGGTGTGCTCCCTGACAACCCCCTTGGTCCCCCCAGGGGACCCGCATGCACGGCCCCAGTGGTGACTGAGAGGCTAGGGCCAATTACTATGGCCAAGAGCAGCCGAGAGCCAGCCAAGAGCCCGAGCAGGAAAGTGAGTCTGGGGGAATTCCTACTCCTCCCTGACTCTATGTCTTCAAGGCCCCAAATGACATAAGCCAAGGAGAATTTTCCTCCTTCATAGGCTGTGAAACAGACTCCTGATATGGGGCTTCCAGTCAGGTTGCTGAGATATAAATCTGTCTCCAAAGGCAGCCGGATAAAAATGACAGCAAGCTCTTTTGACTCTTAAAAAAGTAGGTGTAACTTGGCCAGGGTTTCCGCTGCCCACTCGCACTGGGACCATGTCCTCTGGGACACTCCTCTCATGACCTCTCGTCACTCACAGCACCCCCACCCCGTGTTCCTCTATGTCTGAAGAACAAAGCCATGACTCTAATAAAGCGTGGAGACCCTGAGTCTTCGGCCTGCTCTGACCCAATGAAAATGTATGTGAATTTAATGGTTTTCTGTCCACTGCCGCCCCTAGAAAATATTCCATCTAGGGTCAAGAGGCTGAGTCTGGGCATCTCGGGAGGGTCGTCTTCAAAATGGGGAAAAGAAATAATAAGAATGTGGAATAAAACAATCGTTTTAAAATGTGAAAAAAAAAAAAACCAAAAATGGATTCCTTCGTCCTAACCCCTGACAAAATGATTATCATATTTGTCTTTAGTACTTGCCCCAACTCTATATTGACTTTCACACAACTGCCATCTTAGGGTGCTCACAACTTTGCATGGTTATTTCCAAAATTTAACAAGCTGTAAGACTTTGTCCATGCTTCCTGGTAATATCTTAACTTCTCTTTTTAAGAGGCCGCATGATTTCTCCCAACTAGAGGTACCACCATTGGATATGCCAAAATTGTTTCTCCCCTTGTCACCAAAAATGAAGATCCTAGCCTGGACATCAGACAAGGACAGGCAAGGGAGCAAAGCCCTGTCGTGCGGTCCTCTGGTCCCTGTCTAGCTTTCGTTCATGTCCCTCCCAGGGCTGCTCTTTTTCCTAAGCTACTCCTGGCCCTGCAAACGGGTTAACCGAGGCTAGATCCTGCTACCGAACGAAACAACAGTTTAGGCCTAAAACTGGTTAACAGCCAAGTCAGGCGATAAGAGAGAGCAAAACCATTATCCATAAATAGATGGTGGGGAACCCTATGTCCTGACTCACGGGACCAGAAATAAGTGATTGAAACTGGTCTGTGCTGATATGGGGCAGCCGTTCTCCCACCTCCCAAACAGTACCACTCCTTCCTGGGGAAAAAAGCAAAATGCAAGCTTTCCTAAATACATCTACCAACTTGTGGATGGTTCATGCAACTGGTAAAGTTTCTAGGCCAGCATACTTGAAATGTGAGTAATTAAGGGTGCAATTCATTGTGCAGGATGCCAAGGAAAGAGAGAAATATTTTATCTTGGGCAACGACACTCCAGATGAATCCACTGTATGCAGCACCGTGAAGATGGCAAACTGATGTCCTGGCCTCACTTTTTTTTTTTTTTTAAAGATTTTATTTATTTATTTGACAGATAGAGATCACAAGTAGGCAGAGAGGCAGGCAGAGAGAGAGGAAGGGAAGCAGGCTCCCTACTGAGCAGAGAGCTCGATGCGAGGCTTGATCCCAGGACCCTGGGATCATGACCTGAGCCGAAGGCAGAGGCTTTAACCCACTGAGCCACCCAGGGGCCCCCTGGCCTCACTTTCTAAACTGAACGATTTGTTATGAAAACAGAGAGCACGTGAAGAAAGGACGGAACGAGGAGTCCTCAATGCTATTTTTTTTATTAGGTGTGATAATGGTATTGCGGGTGTGATTTTCATTAAGCTTTTATCTTGGGAATTTCAGATGAAAGAATAAAGTGTCTAGGACTTGCTTTAAAATATGTAAGGAGGGCGCAAAAATGTTCAACAGAGCATTACGTGGATACTCGCATCTGTTCTTTATCTGTGTACTTAGAGAGTTTCATTGTGTTCTTTTTTTTCCCCTTTTATTTCCTAGAAAGAAATAATAGTCACTCGTATTTAGACCAATTTCAGGCATATTAGAGCTTCTCTATTTTAGAGTTTAGCTATAAATTGCTTTTTCATTGCCATTGTTGGTATTTTTTTTTTAACAGCTTTAGCAGAAGGGAGCCCCTCCTTCTAGACAGACCTTGAGGATTGAACATGGCTGCTTAGGTCCCAGAGGTGGCCACCAATGCTCCAGGAAGTGTCCCCGTATAGAATTCAACAATGTACCACTTCCTCCGAGTGACACAAGCCCCTGGCAGGGAACGCTGGACATGTATTTTGCTACGCCTGGGTTGGGCAACCTCGAGTAGAGCACAATTTTGTATCATGTTGCGTGATGTGGACCAGTCCTGGTCCTGAACACTTAGGGGTGTTTTGTTGTTGTTGTTGTTTGTTTCGTTTTGTTTTTTAGTCTCTGGCCACTTTGCTTGGCAGCCAAGTATCTAGTCAGAAGCCAAATTAGGATCACTCGCTCCCTACCAGGACATCTCATGCCCCACCGAGAGAGGTTGGCCTGGTTGCAAGTTTCTCTGCCATCTACCCCAGCCATCAGAAAACAGGCCAAGTTGTAGCTGCTGAAGCCTATTATCTACTATGTCTTCACGTGGCCTCTCAGTGCTTCTAGTGATGTGCTCTGAGAGAACTGTATGTGAGTACCTTTTGGAGAAGGCGAGGAGGGCAAATAAAATCTATGCCATTTTCATCGGCCAAATGATCTGGATCGTGAATGAAGGTAATGGTAGTTGCTCTGACTCCAGAAGCATATGCGAGTCGGATATCTCTGCCATCTCTTTCCCCTTTTATAAGGGGACTCAGAGTTTTAAGTCGGGATTCAGGCTTCCAGAGAGCTGGCCAAGAAAGAAAAGAACTCGCAACGGGTCATCTATTGGATCTCTCTGGTGACTTATGATGGCGAGAGAGTCAGTCTTAAATCCCAACCATCCATTCCTACCCTGCCTAGCCCGAGAGCCACTAGCCACGTGTGGCTGCTGAGACACCAATGTGGGCAGCTTGCCCACTAATGCTGTGTTGTCAGTGTGCAACGCATCCCAGAATGTGAAGATCTGGTATGAAGAAAAAACAATGCACAACTCCCTCAGAGAGAGCGACTGTGTTCATTTCATCCCTTTCATTCTTTCATTGATTCAAGAGTAGGGCACTGTGCCAGTCAAATACTGAGCAAGAAATAAGACAAGCTCAGTCCTAGCCCTCATGATGCTTCAAGTCCAGTAGCTGTCACGGAAAGTTCTCTTCCTCCAGTGGTTGGCCGTTCTCATGAATACTAGGAGTACACTTCTGATATTCTCAAAGCAACACTGCAGTCACGCGTGCTGGGGGTATGTACCCACGGCCTCCCGGAACAGGTGCCATTTCTCACTGAATTTCCATGTGTGTCAGTGGCATGTGGGATTCCAAGGACAGTCTGACAACATGAATATAAAGTATTTCCTTTCTATGATGAAATGATAATATTGCATAACATTGGATTACATGAAATGGATTCTCTTGTTTTGTGAAAGGTGGTTCTAAGGAAAACGAAGATGCCATGTGGGGCTCACGTAGTCATCTACACTTCTCTCTACTGATTTTTTTTCTGCTCCACCGTTGCAAATATCCACCCAGGCCAGAGCTTTGTCCCCAGGAAGCTGTGGAACCACTGGTGGAAGAATGTGATAACTAAGGCGCTATAAGCTGCCTCAGTTTCCCTTCTTTTATTTTCTTTTTGAAGACACTTGTATCTTGGGTGATTAATGGAGATAGCACCAGGCAAGGGAGAGGCACTAGTTCTCAATCAGAAAACTGACACCTTTGGTCTCAGAGTCCTTACTGAAAAATTAAGAGCAAACCATGAGATCTTGTACAATTCCCATCTCATTAGGGATAACTATTTTAAAAATCTGTCCTATTGCAGATAGAATTGTAGTCAGTGAGATAAATGTATGTGAAACCACCTGATAAACAATAACTCATAATGTCATTATCATCATTTATGATCATCATAATAAATACTTCCATAAAGAAGAAAACTTGGAGGACAAAGAAGATTAAAATACCTTCATTCTGGGAAAATTCCCAAACAACAAAAATTTAAATACAAATATTAAAATACTAATGTTTCAGGAGTAAGGTTGACAAGGACAGAGGTGAGTTAAAGGGGTGGGGACCTCGAACGGAAGCGTGTCCAAGAGCTGGGGACAGTTTAGGAGCTCACATCGTATCAACTGCCCTATTCCAACAGATCACTTTGATATTACTTGCCTTTGGAATGAAAATTCTCTTTTATATACTAGTGATTAAAAAACCAATCAACCAACCAACCACCAAACTCGCCCTACTTATATTGTGATCAGCGGAGTGTTTCTGCAGTAACAAAGGTGGGCAGTCAGCCTCTGATGTCACACTGTGTAAATGGAAGCCTGTTAAAACAGAGGCCATTTTGTACAACTTCTGGCTCAGCGATGCCCCGCACCACACCACTTAGCCCGTAACTGCACACGAGTGAAACACAGAGACGTGATGATTTTTCCTGGCGTCTGAGGTGATCCCAACATTCCTGGTCTCCTTCAAACCCTAAAAATCAAGGCAGATCCAATGGCTTCAGAAATCCTACTTTGGTTTTGCTTGCCAGTCTGGGAAGCTTAAAAAACACACACACAAAAAAACTGAGTCGTTTTATGCCTTGGCTGCACAATGGATTAAAAAAGCATTCCAAATCAGAGCTAATTTAAACCAGTAAATACATTTTCCAGCGAGTGTGACAAAGAGGTTGATATCATGGGGAAATGTATAGAGTTGCAAGAAACTGACTTTTTCTAAAGAAGCTTCCAAAAGACATGATTAGATTATGTTGAATAATATTTTTTTAATATACTGCTTCTATAAAACAGCCCATGACCATTTTTTCCAAAGAATCTGGACCATCACTTTCCTTTGGAATGGCCAGCTAGGGGAGCATGGTTAAGCTTGGGTCGAGTGTGGTTTTGTGGCAGGAGAGGGGATGGGACACCACACTTGTGGAGGTGGGAAAGCCACAGAGAGGATGTTTAAGACACAGCAAGCAAACCTGTCTGAAGAAATGGAGGTACAGAGAGGAGAGTCTCAGCAGGACTCAGACGGAAGCATGCTCACGTGGGTTCTTGGAGGAGAGTTTAATGAATTCGTTATTTAAAATGATGCAAGCGGCGCCTGGGGGGCTCAGTCAGTTAAGCGCCTGCCTTTGGCTCAGGTCATGATCCCAGAATCCTGGGATCGAGCCGAGCCCCGTATGGAGCTCCCTGCTCAGCGGGAACCTGCTTCTCCCTCTTCCACCTGCCTTTGCTCTCATTATCTCTGTCACTGTCTCTCTCTCTCAAATACATAAATAAAATCTTTTTAAAAAATAAAAAATAAATAAAATGATGTGAGGAGCGTTAAGCCAAACCAAAAGAGATACTGAAACATAGTGGGGTAAGCAACAGCAAGAAAGGTTTACCACCGTGAGCTCTAGATGGAAAGCAGATGCGCTAGTTTTCAGGGCCTCGAAACAGCGAGAGCTACAGGCCAGGCCAAAGTCGATCAGACTCTGCAAACTCACCAAATGAGCAGGGAAAGAAGGACAGAAATAAACAGCCTGCACTCATTCTTTTCCCCCTTTATGAGCCCTTGCCAGTGCCTCTGTGGGCCAAAGCCAACCAAAAGCCAGATGGCAAAGGAATCTGGTTTTCCATGAAGGTCAGCCTCCTGGTATTTCAAGCAGAATATAGAAGATTGGAGAAGGGGCCTGGAGGGAAAAATGGAACATAACCCAGAGAGCTGATGAGTTTCGATCAAAAGGATTATCATGGGGCTAGAAGCGTCCCTATGGCGGGCGGGTGGGAATGGGGGAAATGAGCACTCCCCATCTACCCACAACTGTTGCAAGCTTGCCCTGATTCTGTTTCCCACTGTCCAACTGACCCAGGTAGCTTGTGCTGCAAGAGCAGAGACCTGGTAAAGCAGCTCTTCTGCGGGCGTTCAAGATGAAATACCTACATTAAGGGGCAAGAATGAACAAGACACAAGGCCACGTGCAACTTTAGGAATACATTAAGAATTCTTAGATATAAAAACATTCTCGCTTCTAATCTTGAGCCTTCTACCATCCTGAGATTTAGGCTAATCCCAATTTTGATGAAATTTTGATTGAACTAATCCTAAACTCTGTATTCATTAGCTGAACAAATATGCTTTGGATTTGCTCTTTCCTGACTTGGCCAGATATTGATCTGGAACCAGCTAAAAGCTGACGGGGTCTCGGAGTAGATATTAAAAAGAGGAAAGTATCCTAAATGTTTAATATAGCAGATTCTTTCATGAGAATTTCTTTTTTCAAATTTTCTGATCCTTCCATGGGCTTTGACATAAAAATGTTGGTAATGAAAGAGTTCTAAACCTCTTATTATAATTTATGTTAATAAGCCCCTGGGGGGCTGGTCAGTGAGACACCGTGAGACCCAGTGAAAACTCTGTGCATATTCTTGGTGGCTCAGCACACCGTATTAAGAACAGATTGTTTTAATAGAAGCCTTGCTTTATTCCCAGCCCTGCTGCCCATAATTATTGTAAAGCAGGACTATTTCCTGCCTTCCTGCCCAAAATAGCAGGAAGCATCCAACTCTTTCAACCCACTTTGCTTAGGGTACCACCTCTCTGCAGGGGTTAGGGTTCACTGCCAAGAATTTCGAAAAAGCTAACTCTGTTTTGGTTTCTTATCCAGAACTTAGCTTGTGAGCAAAGAAATGAAGGAAGATCTGTAATATATCCAGGGTTTTCAAGAAATGGCATGGCTCCGGGCCCAGTTAACCACCCGGAGTGATCGCCAAGACAGCAGCCCTGCCTTTTTTCACATTCACCGTGGGAATCAGTTCCAGCTGACACCAGGTAAGCCTCTGGCTCATCAGAAACAACTGGGAAATTCGAGAGAGTTTTTACTAAGTACTAAGAGCAAGAGGCTGTTCTCTGACCCTCGGAATTCAATAAAAAGTTACACTGAGCCTTCCTCTGTGGGTCCGTGCTACTCGCCGGTGGGGATTCACAGCCAAATGCTGCTTACTTCTCGCCAAGGTGTCCCGCCCTACAGCCAACCTTTAGGTAGTTTCTCAGGCCACGTTCTTCAGGCATCCTGGGGCTCGGACAGGATGACTTCTAACTGTTCACATTAACTGTGATCTGCTGTTGTCTCTTTCTTCTTTTCAGTTCTGGGCACCATACCCCGTTCTGCATGTTCTTATCCCATGAAACCTTACAGCAACCTCCCCAGTCATCGCTGTTAACCCTATTGGTCAGACAAGAAAGTGGAGTTTAAAAGGATCAAGCCATTTGGCCAACTTCTTAAAGAAAAGAGAGCTAGGGCCCAAACTAGAAAGTGCTGTTCCACCCAGGGCAGAGTGCAGAGGGCCAGGCACCTCCGCGCGGTCTCAGAGGGACACGTAATAGCTACATGCAGCACAAAAAGGACTATTCCCGAGGAGACCACCAAATACAGTGGGTCATTATCTTCAAAGGGGAGCCAGATCTAAGGAACGCAGCTTCAGTCTCTTTTGCCAGAGACCTTTGTCCTGGCTCTAGAATCATAGTGGCCTCCAAGCAAAAGGTACTTATTATTTAAAAGGCCAGGGAAGCCCCCAATTTTACCAAAATCCTCCAAGCCCCCTTCATTAGATGTGAGCTGAAAATCCTTTCATGAAGAGACAAGGCCCTCTTACCTTAAGTCTGTGCTGGAGGCAGTATGGGGACCAAAGATCTCAGGGGAGGTGACTGTCCCACCCCAAGGAAGCAGTGTTCCTTGTTCTCTAACCCTTGAATCATCTTTCTAGAAAGATGGATAGATGGATGGATGGATGGGCAGATAGACAGAACAAACAATGATATTACATAAAAATTCCTTGTTTAAATGCTTTTGTATCTTCTACCCCATTCGGCTCAGAATTCTGTGATCATCAGAAGTGCCTTAGGGCCTAAGGCACCGGTTTGCTGTTCACAAGAGTACAATCTGAGCAGCATAAAAATGCATCAATTTCAAGGGAAGTTAACAGTTCGTCCCGTCTTCCTTCATGCACTTCATCACCAAGTGCTTCCTCGATGTCAGCCACGGTGCTGGAGAGCAGAGGCACAGAGCCAAACACAGCACAGGACCTGCCCTCACAGAGATCACAACCTGACAGGTAAGACTGATAAGCCAACAAAAGCGGAGAGGGTATCGCGACATTATGGAAACAGAGAGGAGCAAGGACCTAAGTCTTCCTTGGGAGTCAGGGGTGAGTTAGGGCAGCTGTTTCAGAGACAGTAAAGCCTGATGGACCCCAGAAGGAATGAGGGGTCATTAGCCTTGGTTGGTCTCATGACAGAGACAAGGCCTGCTCAGCACGATGGGTCTCCTGACTGATAAGGAAGGACTCTGGGGGTTTGGAGAAGTGTCTCAGGAAGAGCCTGGAAGCAGATATTCTCTGCATCTTGAGTGATCTTGACAGGGCTTGGATTTTCCCCTGAATTTATCCCACTTCAACCTCAAGAGCTAACTAAATTGCTCTGCACTGCCTAGCCCAGCTAAAGGTTCCATTTCCAAGATCTTAGTCTGAATACAGTACAAAGTTTGTGAAACTTATTCCTGCCACGCTATTATGGATGAGCCCTTCTGTAATTTCATCTTTCCACCTACACATTAACTGGACTTGTTACCAGTTCCCCATTTTCACGTTGTGCTAATGAGCTCTTCGAGGAGGACTTGGATCATTGCAAAAGAGGCAGGCCCTGGTTCTACAGAGAAACAGTATAAAGGGTATTGTATCACATTTGCTAGAAATGCGGCTCCTGTAGTCAACATCCTTACACACTTGAGTTTCCTAAACAATATCCCGAAGATTTGCAAAATGTGCCTGAGAGAAGTGAACCAAGACGATCTGGGGAGTAGAGAAGACATGTGAAACTAAAGGCTGCCGTGGGAAAGAGAGCAGGAAGGGGAGAGCCCTTGGCTAGGGTGAGGGACCCTCAGGGGGTCCAAAGACCAAGATCTGGGACAGGGGCTGTCTGCAGGACCTGCCCTGTGAGAGCGCGCAGCCCCACCAGGAGGGGCAGCAGTGAGCTGTCCTAGTGCTGGAGGTGAACCTGGTGGCATCAAAGCTGGGTTTCAAAAGAGAGAGGAAGAGTAAGCAGATTGATCAATCAGATAAATAAGGAATAAATAGAAGGGTCCACAGTTTCTCTGTAGGATGCCAAGAGCAGTGAGAATCATAGACACAAAGGCAATAGAATTGTATAGCAAGCCTGCCTGGGGCACAGTGCCATGTGTCACAGACGTTTAAATTTTGGATTCCTGTGGAAAAATACCCAAGATGCTCCCTGACAGATGCAGAATAACCATAACTCTGGGAACTCAGATTAAAACAAACAGATAGGGGCGCCTGGGTGGCTCAGTGCGTTAAAGCCTCTGCCTTTGGCTCAGGTTGTGGTCCCAGGGTCCTGGGATCAAGCCCCGCATCGGGCTCTCTGCTCAGCAGGGAGCCTGCTTCCCTTCCTCTCTCTCTGCCTGCCTCTCTGTCTACTGTGATCTCTGTCTGTCAAATAAATAAATAAAATCTTTAAAAAAATTTTTTTTAAAAACTTAAAAAAAAAAACTGAATAGGCAAACCTTTGTTGTTGTTGTTCTTTGAACTCAATACAAGTATGTTTGTCCTGTTTTGTTTTTTACATTAAAGTCAGAATTGAAAAAAAATTTATCTTAGCATTTGAAGATCAAGACCTAACAAAGTAGGGGAAACCTGGGTGGCTCAGTCAGTTAAGCAACTGACTCTTGATCTCAGCTCAGGTCATGATCTCAGGGTTGTGAGTTCAAGCCCTTAGTTGGGTCCACTTAAAGGAAAAAAAAATACAAAAAAACGACTTAACAAAGTAGAGGTAACCCACAAACCCTTTGCTCTGGATTGTCAAAAATCCAGGGTAAGAATCACAACATGAATACATGTCCCTTAAGAGTTCTAGTAATTTATTATTTTTGTTAATTTTTTAAATAGTAAATCCTAAAGTCATTCTTTCTAGAAATATGTATTATAAAAATTTTTGTCTGTAAAATAAAAATCACTCTGAGGTTTAAGAGAAGTCAGTATGATACAGAAAGAACATGAAGTCTAACCAATTCCTCTATATTTATTTAGCAATTTATGGTTTATGAAGAATGTTGTGCCTATTTTCTGATTTGATCCTAGCCATTTTGTGAAGGAAAAGGGGCAATTTATATTATCCCTATCTTCCAGAGGAGAAACCTAATCCTCAGAGAAACTAAGTATCAGGGAGATCTGGACACAGCTAGTTACAAACACAGCAGAGGCAAGAAACCACATCTGCTGATTCCTAGTTCCCCAAAGGCTTGAATGTTGTCCCTGCCCTAATGTAGTTTTTAACTACTGGCAAGAGGAAACATTTGGTTGCTTGTAAAATGAAAATAAACAGTTCTGGCAAGCAGGTGAAATCCGGTGAAAAAATTCTGAAGACGATACCAGACAAAGCAAAGAAAATGGGTATCAGAAATGGATACACAGGAGTTGAATTTACCAACCAGATGTCAGATCTCACGTGCACTTCTGCTGGACCACAGTGCCTGAGCCCTCTAAGCGCTTCTGGGTGTGTTCTGCAAACTGACATTTTTGATAAGGAATTTCAAGAGGGATCCCGCACTGCTGTCGCTCTTACTGAAATGAAACTTTGTAGAGAGGAAGGCAATAGCAGACTTGAGCTCACACTTACTTGGTGCTTATCATTTTAAGGCGCTTCCATTGGAATCATCTCATTTTATTGTCTCGGTAGGTGGTTGGAATATATAGCATCAAAATGTCTCAAAAATGTATCAGTTCAGCTCTGTTCTCCCTTCTGTTAATGTAAACTGTATACAATGTAGTTCCTTCTTGAAACAACAGCTATTACTTATATGGCCTCAAAGTGCTAGCCCCTGCTGTTCATGATTATTCATTGTATAGTATTTATTGTGATCATATCAATAAGGCACTGTTTCTATGGGCCAGCTGCATGAGACACGAAAATCGCTTTGTTTTAGAACATTCTCTTTGTATTTGTTGTTGTTGTTGTAATGGCATTTGTTATATATGGCTCTGAATTCTACTAAGGGTTTCGGGTTGGAGACTGTATTTCTAGGACTCATTCCCTCTTTACTTTGCCTGTGCTGTGATCGCAGATTACAAAACAAGGCACACAAAGGAATCACAAGTGACAGAGCCCAGGAGGAATTTTTACATTCCCTCCAAGTGATTCTGATGACTTCTCAGATTTTAAAATGACTATTCTATGGAACATTCTTTTATTTTGCTGTTGATCTGAGTTGAATCACTGTTTTCTGAGGATTCCATCTGATTATTAATGTATTGTTAGCATGAAAACCCTGCCCCAGACAAAACTAAAGCTTAACCCTTTGAAAACCTCCCTTAGTAAGACCCTCAGTCTGTACTAGGACCATTTGCTATAGGCCAAGTAATAGCCTAGCATCGAAAAAGTGTTAACATGTCCGAAAAATTCTTAAATCCTCCTTATCCTGTTCTTCCCACACGCAATTATAACAGTGCTGAGGTTTATGCTGTGAGCATAGAGACAAATCAGATGGCGACCAAGCCCTCAAAAAGTCTGTGGGAGAATTACAGCTTGATTTTGCTGTTAATCCATTTCTCATCACAATTAAATCTGGATTGTTAAATGGCACAAGGGAGTGAAAAACCAAGCAAATCTCATTCGCCGAACTACTTCTAGAAAATTTCTTGCAGTTTAGCCACGAGACAATCACTAACACACTAAAATAGGCCCACTAAAGGGTGTGCAATGTGTGCAAAAGGACACAAATGGCTTCTTGAGTGCGGGTCTTACAAAGTCCCCCAGAAGGGACCTTTTCAATCGAATTTGTAGCGGAACCTCCCACCTCCCAAAAAAGCTTTGATGTTGCACAATAGTTTGCTACCTAAATAGTTTTGAATAAAGTTATCTAGAGGGTAGGAAGGCTGTAATCGCCTGTAAGTGGACCGCGCGATATACGATATATTCCCAGGTCAACCCTTGAGAAGATAGGCAGCGCGGTAAGAAGCCTAAGTCCCCTTGTGTGTAGTCACCAAACACTATCTTACAAAGCACGGCCGCCGGTAATGTTAACTGACTCCAGGGTCTGCATTCCTCCCCTTTTCTCTGATCTTTCCCTCCTTTTTTCTCCTCCCTCCCTTTGCTTTGAGCCTTTTGACAGCCAACGACTTGCAGTTACTTTGGGTTACAATATGTTATCCCCAGTGGAAATCAGAAGCTGTAATTCAAAAGGTGACCACTCTTGACCTCCTCCCACCCTGCTGCTCCCCTCCGTTTTCTGTCTCCATGGAACTGAACAGCCAAGTGGAAAAATGGGAGCAGGCAAAGTCTATAGCTATTCACGGACCACCCCGCTCCCTCCCCCACCCCCCCAAAAAAAGAGAGAAAGAAAGATGAATGAAACTCATTCATCAATAAGCAGGAGTTGAAGAAGAAAGCCTTATTGGCTGAAAAGCAAGCTAGGAAATAGGGAGGCCAAAAAAAAATGAGGAGTGCCAGGAAAGAAATAGAGAGGAGTAAGGAACCAGCGTGGACCGCAAGTTGGGAGATCTCAAAAAGAAAATGCCCAAGGATGAAAAGCAGCCTTGCACATTTCCCCCGACTGAGTTATCTGCGAGGGGCCAACTATTTCAAAATGAATGCCCATCACTCGAATCACACCTTCTTATAACAAAAGCACCCAAACAAGCATCAAAAGGAGAAGGCGCAGAGTCTCTAGGATTGTCCTTTCTTGAAGCACCATGGTGGCACTGTGTGGCAGCTGGGAGATATGGAGAGAGACACCACCTGCCAGGGAGCTGGCAACTGAGAACCCCCCTTCTATCCTACACTCATTCAGAGGGAAAGTTTTTGCAAAACAGAAAACAAGTTGTGGCCATGACGGCCAATGTATTCTTTGCGAGCCTCCTACAGTCGACCTTTATTTCAGTAGTTGGCCTGAGCAACTGGACATCAAACCACCACCCAAGGTCAAACAGTCACCTAAGAGTGACCCAAATGAGACCGGCCAATGGTCACCATTAACCAACCTGGTTACAGCACAGGGGTCAGCAAACCCAAGAGCATTCCTCCCAATATAAGAATGTTAGATGTGGGGGAAAAATCAGTATTAAATTCAGGTGAATCTCAAGATAACCTCAAGATAGAGTTCGATATTTCCGTAGCATTCACCATCTTTCTCCACTACCCATGAGAGGTAAACATTTCCTCATGTATTAATCATCTATCTGGAGAGCTGTTTTGTTTTTCCCAAGTGAGTGCTAGCTAGCTCTGAGATTAGTCCCCCAAAATGTTCTCATTTTCTGGGCATGACGTGCAACACTGGGCAAGAAGATGTTTCCATCACCCCTTTGTTCACTCCTCCTGCACCGAAGGGACCTCAGTCGTACCATTATAGCTCGAAAGGTAGGAAACAGTCTCCCTCCTTTCTTACAGAGTCCAGCTACTTTCTTATAAAATTCTGAAACTACCTTGCCAGACAATTTGGTCCCTCGCCACCTTTATTTTGATCTCTGGTGACACCTGTCTAGCGCTGTCAGATTTTGAAGCGTGAGGATGTGCACAAAGGAGATGAGGTATCATCACGGGGAAATGAGAAGGATGAGGCAGACAAGGTGGCAAATCTCCATGAGCTTCAATCAGCAGGTGAAAGCTTGCGCACTTCAAGTTCACTAACTCACCACCGTGAGGAGCAAGGACCCTGAGCAACTCCGAAGTCACAAAATGGGACATAGAGAGGAGTCCAGAAGAAGCCCTCATTGAAGAAACAGCCAGAAGCTCTTTGCATTGTCCCCGGACGAAGGACAGAGATGACCCTGCGGTAAATACGGGGGTGGTTACCCCTCCCCTGGGGTGTTCCTTTACCTCCTCTGCTTCCAATTCTGCAGCTTCTCATGAAAAGCGCTGAAATGGGGACTAGAATGCAGAGGCAGAGTGGATTCAATTCCTTTTGGGTCTCTGCCAGGTTCTCATTAGGTCCTGGACATGTGAGCCAACACTGATTTCCATGGCTGATCTACCCTAAATCTGCCCTTCCCGAAACACTGGCCTTTGTCCTTCCAGTCACCGTCTCTAAATGGGGATTTGGGTGAGAGCAATACCAAAGGGACCGTCATTATACACCCATTATTATGAAATTGATGGGCTCTAAGTCTTTCTGGCTAAAAGCTCTGACAGGGTGAGATCACATCAGATTGTAGAATCATGGCTTTCCCGGGTAAATCGGGTTACAAATGAGAGCTAGAATTGGGAGGGAGGGTCAGTAGGAGGATAAAGGAAGAGTGTTTTTCCTCAAATTCACCTCGCTTCATGCTGGAGCGAGAGGCCATCCATACTCACGAAAGGCTAATTATATAAATCAGATGCCCTGGCTGAGCTTCCAACCCCCGGGGAGCAGGGAGAGCTAGGAATAAATGAGGTTCTCTGCAAAATGAAAGAACCCCTTTGAAAAAAGGCCAAAACCAATGGTTATACAGCTTAACTCACAATTTTTTTTTTTTAATGGAAAAAGAAAAATCTGGACCAAGGGTAACAAAAATAGCTGAGTTTTCATCTTTCAGCAGATTTGGAAATGTACTCGGCATTTGTTTACCTCCGTGCTCGTATTTACTGGTCTTTACTTTGGCATCACTGAGTAGGACTCCTAAGATGCTCAGATTTCTAAACACAGGCTCAAAATGAAATCTGACTTGTGTCTTAGGAAGGTCACATTTATGTTAGGACGTCATGATAAGGAACCATTGTTCAAGGAGGAAGCGAACTATGGTGGGGAAAATCACAGCACTAAGAATGAGGGATATCAACCTTTAAGTTTCCGCCACTCACCAGCACCCCATCTTGGGCGGTCACTGCCCTTTCCAAGGCCTCAGATTTCACAGATGAAAATTATGGGGTTGATGTCCACCAACAACTATCACTACTTGATCTATGATACAATCTAAATTTTCATACAGGCCACAGGTTCTCTGCGGTCAGATGAACGACTGAAACTGAATCCAGATATCAATGGTGCACACACCACTTAATTTGAATTTCAGATTTTATACTGGGACTTTGATGTTGACATTTACCTTCTCTATGGATCGTCTCAGCCTCCATGAAAGCGCATTCCTATTCCGTTCCCAACTCACCGACACGGTGCCCCGCTGCGTCTACTGACGTCCACTGTCTGAGAGCTACTTAATTCCTGACAATGCAAGTTCCTTTTTAGGGCAAGACAGGAAAGATGCCTAGATTCCTGAGCCTGGCACCTAGAAGTCACTCAATTACATGCGTTTACGAACAGAAGAGCCGCTGAAATATTTTTTGGAATGCCTCTAATTGGATGGAGGGCTAACTTATTCACAGTGGTTTTGCATTCCAACAATCCATTTTTCCTAATCTTTATTTCTGACCAGATCAACTGATTAAAATTAGTTGCCTTATTAAGAACTCAGACCAAACATATAAGTTGTCAAAATCATAGTGATATAAAGAAATGGAACAGATGACGGAGACCATCTGGTCTACCCCATTTTTCAGAGCTACCAGGCTAGGAGAGAGGAGATAAATTTCTTGCTCAAAATCGTACAATCATATATATGGCTTGTGGTGGGGCTGAAATCAGAACCTGTATTTCAGGATACCTAAGCCAATTCTTTTTCTACCATATCATATCTGGTTCTATTATAAGTTTCTCTTATTTGAATGTATATTTTTATATAGTGTGTATCTACTCAACGTACACATACATAGCTTTAATATGTATTTAAAATATATATTTAATGTGGGTCATCCAGGCTGGTGTTTTCTGCGTGTAATTTGCCTTATAATTCTGTGATTACCACTCCCAGTGCTTTAACATATAGCATTCTACCTGATAATATCAACAACACCATTCAGTAGAAAGGGATGCTGTGTAACTGGCCAAGGTCAATGATAACGGACAGAGCCAGGGCCAGAATATATCTGTGACACCCCTCACCACCCCCAAATACCCTGCATAACCACTTCTATTCCTGCCATTATCCCATGCACAGTGTCAGGGGCTGGAATGAAAGGACATTGCAAAGTTTGCTGTGTTCTTTGGAAGTAAGATATAGCTTTATCTGTTCATGGGATCTCTCAACTACCCAGGATTATATTTTCTGCCCTCTTTTCCTCAAGTTACAAAATCCCTACTGAGAGACACACCTGTGTCTTAGCAACCCTGCCCCCTCTGACTTGCTCTTCCCATAGTCTATAAAACTGTTCTCTAGTCCAAGGGGAAGAAGATAGGTCTTCTTCATTGTTCAATTCATTGTTATGGTTACAGCTTTTATGCCCTGAGTCCCTACCCCCACCCATGGCTTTGAAAGCTCCCAAATTCATTGCTACTCAAAAGTCATAAATTTTGCTCTTTTCTCATGATCTGCTATAACCACTTTCTCTTGAGGTTTGCATTATGGTTTTATGTAGCTGCTCAAGGGAAGAAGGGATAAAAAGAAAACTGGATTCACAAGTAGAGAAAAAATTCAGTACAGAACTAATCTTCTATTTCATATCATTACTTCATAGAAATACATAAATACTTAGGTACACTCATATATCCTACCAGTGGTGATTAGATTCTCAAATCAGCTGACCAAAGCCTATGGAAACTTATAGAGAAATTAGCCATCTGCCTCATCTCCTTTTCAATGGTAGGTTATGCCCAGTTGCTCATGAGTTCTCATGCTCAGAGCATGAAGGCAGTATTTGTTAAAGATATCATCATAATGGCTCTCCATTGGGGTGACCATGGGATGACGGTTTATATGTGACAATAGGTGAGGATTAAAATCTTCAGAGCAAACGGAACAGCCAAGGATAAGATACTCCCAACCCAAATTTCATCTCTCCAGTTCTCTCCAGCACACTGGCTTTCCGTAAGTTCCCTGGAACTGAGATAGTATTCTGGGAATTATAAATATTAGGGAAGAGCAAGAAGGTTTGAATCAATTGGCTATCTCTACATTTACCGGAGGACCCTGAATTGTTGGAGATTGGTACTCTGCCATCTAACAGGCTTGGCTGGAAATTGAGTTATATCTCCACCCAAGACGTTAATTTATTCTACCAGTTCAAATGGCCATAGGAAGCTGAGACGGAAAGAGACAGTAAGATGATGGGACACAAACCAGACACTGAAATACATCCTAAAGCAAAGTGAAGAGTGAGTGTCGGATACAGTTTCTGGGGGATGGTTGGAATGCCTGAGGAAATCAGTGTATCATTGATTGTATTATCTACACAAAAGCAGGCGGGCCTGGCTTTAAGATGCAGGTAGCAATTCCGAAGCTCTAAGAAATATTTAAAACCTACCAGACAGTGCCGACAGGGGAGAAGTGCGATGTCTTCCAATCTGAAGGACAGTTTATTAATTATTACCTATTCTTGGTGTTGATCGTTTTCAAAGCCAATTTTTAAAGTATACTGTTGCAATCATTCTCCAGTGAAAATGAATATAAATGAGGGTATACAGCCATGAGGCAGCCAAGTGAAACCATCCCTTTCTCTTTGGGGAGTCTCGGCAGTCTATACTTTTTTTGGAGAGTTTTACTGGAAAGCACTTTCCTTGCTTTGTTACCGAAGCCAGGGAGCAGGGTAAGTGAGACAGGGAACTTGGTCTCCTTTACCGGCTGCTCCTTAGTTATAATCTCTGCCCACTCTTTATCCCGGCTTTCCAACTCACTTTCAATACCTACATTTTGAAAGGTTGTGGCAATTTAACTTGTTTTTTAAAAAAAACACTCCACCACCCCTCTCTCATATGTAATGGAAAAAAAATAGAAGCTATTAACAGAGATTTTCCAACATCTGGTCCACGAGAGAGACCAAAAAAAAAAAGGGGGGGAGGATTGGAAAGGGCTAGAAAATTCTATTTCTTTTTATAAAAGTTTTAAGTATTTATTAAACTTTAAATAGACTCATACTCTGGTTTAAAATAACTTCCCACAAAACAAATGCATAAAGAGCCTGAAACTAGAAAACTCCCAGAAGAAGAGAGGGCGTAAGCAATTTGATATTGGTCCTAGCAATAATTTTTTTGAATTAGTCTTCACAGGCAAAGGCAAAAAAAAAAAAAAAAAAAAGTTAAAATAAACAAATGGGATTACATCAAACTCAAAACCTTTTGCACAGTGTAGAAACCATCAATAAAACCAAAAGGTAACCTACTGAATGGGAGAAGATATTTGTAAATGATATATCCAATAAGGGGTTAATGTCCCCAAAATATAAAGAAGTTACACAACTTAAATATCAAAAGGGGGGGAAAAAACCCAGCCTGATTAAAAAATGGGCAGAGAGCTTGAGTAGACAGTTTTCCAAAGAGGACATGCAGATGGCCAACAGGCACATGAAGAGATGTGGCACATCACCGGTCCTCAGGGAAATGCAAATCAGAACCACAATGAGCCATCCCCTAACACCTGTCAGAATGGCTCAAATCACCACAGGAAACAACAGGTGTTGGCATTGATGAGGAGAAAAGGGAACCCTCGTGCCCTGCTGGTGGGAAAGCAAACGAGTGCAAACAATATGGAAAACAATATGGAGGTTCCTCAAAACACCTATACCCTCTTGGAGCAGCCCCTCTTCTCGGCACCGGCTGCTATCATGACCCGTCTTACTGGCCTGGGGTCCAGGCAGCTTTGTTCCTCTGCCACTTTCATCAGCTACTGGGATGAGCAGGAAGTCACACTATGAAGGCAGGAGAGCATCTACCTTTGGAGTCTCTAGAGGCTATCTTTCCGCTATACAACAGAGCCAAAATGTTTAGAAAGCTAGATAATACCCTAAAATGTACAATCCTAAAACATGCTCCCGAGAATAACGTCTATACCGTGTACCCCATTAACTAAAGCAAGTTCAGTGGTATCGTGGCCACTATTCTCTGCAATTCTTGACCTACTCGGTTCCATGTCACTACTGAGGAACCCACCGCTAATGAAAGACAGACATGTATAAAGACATTTATAGCACGATGCAAAGTTGGTGTTTTAGACATGAACAGCGCTGTAAGAACACAGACTCCACCTCAGGAGATCTAATAGGTTTAGAAGTTCAGGACAATTATATATACAAATGTACGATATACGCTATGCCTATTTTTATCTCTTGGGTCCAAGCCCAACCTTCCTTCTGTGCCTTTGTAATGCTCCAGAATTCCTTAGTGTTTTATTTTCAGTTATCTAGTTACTAACTATACATAGTTAGCTAATATTCATTCTGTTAAAATAATTGATATGGTTTCTCTCTTGGCTGGTCCTAATTGATACAAAAATTGAAAGCAGGCAGGAGATCAGGAATCAGACCCTCATAGATGGCCTTTAGGATTGGTTGATTATGTCCTTGGGTTCAAACTCAGTGATGGGCTCCCTGCCAAGGGAAAATAGCATGCTAGTAATTATGTGATATGACAGCATCACAGTTAATCAAATGAACACCTGTGGAGGGCTGTGATCAAGTGCCTCCTGAAGAAAGTGTCTTCAAAGCCCAGAAGGCTGCTGTCCCAGACAATTATGTCATGGTATGAGCATTGTGATGTGAGCTGGGTTCTTCCGAGTTCTCTGGAGAGATTACAGAAAGAAGTGCTAAGCTCAACTCTAAATTCTTTTTTTTTTTTAAGATTTTATTTATTTATTTGACCAGGAGAGAGATCACAAGTAGGCAGAGAGTCAGGCAGAGAGTGAGGAGGGAGGCAGGCTCCCTGCCGAGCAGAGAGCCCAATGAGGGACTCGAACCCAGGACCCTGGGATCATGACCTGAGTCGAAGGCAGAGGCTTAACCCACTGAGCCACCCAGGCGCCCCTCAACTCTAAATTCTTATCACAAAATCACAGAAAAGAACTTACCTAGCAGCCCTAAAGGACTCTCTGATCTCTTGTAAGCTCCGGACTGATCTCCTGAAAATCAAGCACAGTACCTCCGAGTGTGTGTTACAGAATGACTAACTGTGTTGAAGTCACAGCCTGACCAGTCCTCTCACATGCCGGTCAGGACATTCTCTGGGAAGTAGATTTCCCGAAATTTGGAAAGGGGAGGTCTACCGGGGCTCTGACAGAAGACCCAGGCTCTTGAACCTCTAAGTTACTTGCAGCTTCCCCTCGGCTCCCCCCACCACAACTTCACGTGGAGCCAAAGGGCCAAACAGAAGTGGTCTGTGGCGCCCCAGCCCCAGCGCCCCAGGACAGAGCGAGGAGGGGTGGATGCCGAGCTGGGAACAAGGAGCGATGCAAGTAAGCCCGTCCCGCAGTCCCTTGATCTTAGGTCAGTCTTGGCCTCTGTCTCTGCATTTGCATACTGAAAAGAAAATACTGGACTTGGTGGTCATTTCACTTCTGTTGTAAGAAGTAAAATCCTATCTAAAACTCTAATATATGAAACGCATAAAAACAAGCTGCTCTGATTAGATCTTGTCCCAAAACAGGGGACCCTGTATTTACCCAAAGGCCCCTCTTCAGAACCCTACAGTTGTACTGTGTATAATCAACTTCTGAAGGACATAATCTCTCAACACCCTTCTTGCTCTACTGATAACTGACGCAGAGATTTTCTCTTCATGTCTAAGGAAGTATTCTTAAAGTGAGGTCCCCAGACCAGCAGCCTACCTGCCACCGAGAGGCTTGGTAGAACATTCTCAAGGCCCTGAACTCCAAAGGCCTGGGCCCCACCGCTCAGCCTCCCCGCTGGCTTGCTGTGTACCCCTGGGACAAGGTGCTCACCCTGGGCTTTCTATCCCTGGAATTCAGATCTTGAAGGCCTGCTCCAGAGGGAGGGAACACAATTCATAGAAGAAAATCCCTTGGGGGCACAAACAAAGTCCTGTTCCTGAGAAACACAGAGGGAGGCATTTTCCACGACTCCACATGTCAGGTGAGGGAAGGGAACGTTATAAAGATGGTCCAGGGCCACCTCGCATTAATAATGGCAGGGGTGGGGGGCTGGCGGAGGCTCTGTCTTTCAAACAGGAAGGGGCTTGACTGCTGGAAGAGACCAGAGGACTGAGAGGGCCCCAGGAGAGTGCAAAGCACTTTGTTTGCTGTAGAAACTGGCCGGCCATTCAGCAAGAACAATAAGCAGGAGACCAAAGGCCTCCTGGGGCTCGTGGGGTTGCACAGTGGGCTCCCAAAGCATTACCTTTCCTACAAATGAGCCAGCTGCCAGATTTGGTAAACATCATCAATCTCTAAGAACAGGGCTGCACCCAGGAGGTGACCCAGGTGTTTGATCATGGAGGATGCTGGAAAATGCACAGCCAGCACTGCCTGTGCCAAATGGGTCACAGGGGCCCCTCTGTGCTGCCGGTTCCCAGGCCCCCGCATGGACCGGCTCCCAGCCCACTGCTTTGTCACCAAGCCCACCTCTCTGCTGGATGGGGGTTTCATCTCAGTCTGGTGGTCCCTCTCCCTGCCACTCTTTCCTCTTGCCCCACACGCACGGCATCCTTCATCAGAAACCCCATCAGTCACCGGGAGCTTTTCTGACGCTGAGCGAGCGCATTCATCACTTGGCGGGTCAGGCTTCAGGGAAGGAAGCGCTGGCAGAGCATGGGGTGTGCCGAGAGTGGGGAAGGGGCCCTCGGGCACCTACCCTCTCCTTCCTGGCCCTGCTCCTCTGACCCAAAGAGCTTTTGTCCTTCCGTTCTTCCGTACCCTCTGTTCAGGGATCAGATGGTGACTTTTAGGTTTCTTTCCAGAGGCTTATTGAAGGTTAAACTTAAAAACCAAGACTTACAAAGATCCAAGCTCCTCTGGATTCAGAGCTTCTTTTTGAACCTTCCTTCCTGAGCAATGCGTGGAAGGATGTGGGGAGACAGCAAGAGAGGAATCTCCCAAACTTGACCCCCACAACTTGGCCACCCCACCACCCCCAAACTTCTGACTGCATGCACATGGAGGTCCCAACTCTGGGAAATCCTATGGACCCCAGAATTTAATGAATTCCTTTTCATCCAACCTAGAAACCTCACAGGGCCCCTGTCCCCTATCAGCAAATGCACAGACGGATAACCACGTGCCTCCTCTCTTTACGTCTCTGGATTGTACAGAGCCTTCCCAAGGGGACACCTCACTACAGTGAAATAACTGTTTCTAGAGCATTCAGTATGGACCTAAGGATGCCTTGTGGGGGATTGTGCTATAGGAAAATGTTTTAAATAGGCATATAGTTTACAGTCTTTGCAGGAAGAAGAGGCATCAGCTGAGAAGGTGAAGGGCACAGCACGTGCGAATAAGGGTTGACATGGGTCAGTACCCTTGGAGCTCAAGGAATGGACGGTTAAGGGGGCTGGAGGGTTTAAAGAAGATGTTCGGGATGACCAGGGCTGGACCCTTTGTTCACAATAAGTAATCTAGTGGCCGAGAGCCTACCGAGATGAAGGTCTGCAATGTGCCAAGAATTTCAGCACCTTGTCATTCCCCATTTCAGCAACTCCAAGCACTTCCAACAATAGGAAAGCCAGAGAGAAGTCTACAGATTCTTCTAGATGGCATGTTATCACATGTGACTCCACATTAAATATTAATTTTTATATCCTCTGGGCTCATCAGACATAACTCTAAGACAACAAGTGATAGGTTCTATGCCTCATTTAACTTTGCATTCCTTTCCAGAGACCTGACACACAGATGTGTGTGCCCGGTAGGAATGAGGGGGTGAACGAAGGGCCGTGGGCGTTTCTGGAGGGCGTGCCCCTCCTCCGCCGCCTGTCAGATGTCGGCTTCCATTCACCCGGAGGTTGGAAACAGAGCGGGGACTCTGGTGTCAGATGACCAGCGCTCAAAAATCTAGCCTTCGCCACATACTGTCCGGTGAATGAGAAATCCACCTGCCCTTTCTGAACTGCCTTTTCCTTATGGATAAAATGGGACAAGACCCCCTCAAGTGAAGGAAGGGACGTGAAGGCAGAAGCAGAGCGTCTGATGCCCAAAACGACCTTCCCTCCACCAGCACCAAGTTGGTTTGTTCTCTGGCACGTTAGTGACTAGTGTCACGTGTCCCTCTCCTTTCATGTCGTGAAAGGGAGATCTTTCTGATCCGCATTTCTATCCCTGACTAATGTCTACGCTACGGGCGGTACTACGGCTACCACGTGACTGCTGACAACCTGTGTTCCAGAGCCAGGCACACACCTGCCTCACCTCCTAACCTGAAGACCATGTGCATTTCACTTACCAGCTCTCAGCCTCAACTTTCTCATCTGTAAAATGGGATCACTGGTTCCCACCATACTGAATTACTGTGAGGATTCCCCGAACTCCGACGCATTAAGGATTTTTCAGCATTCCCTGCTCAACGAAGTGATAGATACAACAAAGACTAGCATTTCCTCCCTTCCACTTCTTTGCAGGCTGAAGCCTCCGAAGGGGGCGTGACTTGAATACCCAAAACACGAGTGCCCTCTTTTGAGTTCCTTCTTAAAACTCGACATTGAAGCAAGGCCCTCCACGGGACTGAGACAAATATCTCTTCGTTATTTCACCGAGACAGCAGTGACCCTCCTCTGAAAGCTCGCAGGCCGTTTTTGTTGTTGTTGTTGTTGTTTTTTAGCTCTTCAGCTTCCTCCACAGTCACTGAAATGGAAAACTCCGGATTCCTCCCCTGGAGGGTTTTGTTTGCCATTTTATCAGAATCAGACTGAGATCTCAGACTGTCCTCTCAGCATGCATAAAGGGTATTCAAACCTGCACGGATAAGGAGGGGGACAAGCCGCCCAGACTGCAGGCCCCAGAGGCTGGGCACAAGGCTTGTGCCATGTGGAAGCGGTAAGGGCCTGGGGCCTGTTCTCCAGCCTCTCCAGGTTTGCTGGGGCTCAGGGACATTGTATCTTTCTCCATGTAGGGTAGGACTTCAGTGATGTCAAAAGGGCAAAAGGACTGTGAAGATGGTCTGGGCCATTTTTCCAATCTGTACTCAGTACTCCTCGCTGCCTCGATGGGCCCCCTGAATACACATCCCACCCACTGAGAATCCACATGTCTGTGTGCCCACGACACTCTAAGGGGCAGAAAACAAATTCCCCCCTCTTTCTAGCTCTAAAATTCCCTTGCACGCCATATGTATACCTGCTATGTGCTTGCACACTTGCAAGACACAAACCTATGCATTCATATATTTTTTAAAGATTTTATTTATTTATTAGACAGAGATCACAAGTAGGCAGAGAGGCAGGCAGAGAGAGAGAGAAGAGGAAGCAGACTCCCTGCTGAGCAGAGAACCCGATTCGGGGCTCGATCCCAAGACCCTGGGATCATGACCTGAGCCGAAGGCAGAGGCTTTAACCCACTGAGCCACCCAGTTGCCCCTATGCATTCATATTTAAATGACAACTTCTGAGGATCATCTATTTATTATTAGTATTTCATGCCACGGAGGAACAAGATAGTCCTGTATTTTCTTTCTACTCATCACTCACTGACATTCACCTATGCACCCCTACACCCTTCCTCGTGCTCACTCACTTGCCTGATAGAAAATTAAGAGTCACACACTGGCGCATAAAATCTTTTTCGAACATTTTAGCGTCAAATTAAAAATGTGGTTCTCATTTCCTAACTATCCTATCCACTGTACTCAATTATCAACTCATTTCATACTTCCAGGAAATTTCACAGTGCTGTTCCCTCTGAGTTTAACACCTGTCTCTGTATTAATAGATAAGTATTTACTATGAAGATGACGACCACGTTCGCTCCTTGTCGGACTTAAAGCTGTTTTAGAGAAAGAAAGGGAGAAAAAAATCCCTGGAATATGTTTAAACAGGATAAAGAGTTAATACACACATGGGGAGTCTTATGAAAATAAATACGATGCCAGGTACTGAATAGAAGCAAGCAAACTTTTATGACACTGTGGGGGTTGTTTTTCCTTCAAATTTGCACTCTACACTCTCTGACTTTCCGACCTGAGCTTATCAATCAAAATTTATTCCTAACAGCAGCAGCCTTACACAAACCAGCACCCTGGCTTCTCTGGTCCTTCAGCCCTACCACCAGCTTGTCCCATGGGAGACCTTGTTTTCCTTGCTGGAGGTCATGATGTGGCCATTCATCTTACAGAGCAAGCTAGGATTAGGAGAACCCTCTATGCTTTAACTTCGGGCTTTATTTTTCACAGACTCAAAGTAAGCTGAGGTAAAGGGTAAGTGCTGTGGCTCTGTAATGAGCATTCAGCAAGGCCCTTTGAGTCCACAGGTGTTCAGAGCATCCAAACTAATGGGCAGTTAAGGAAACAATCCAACAGCTGGTAGGCCTCCTTGGCAATTGCCAGCCTAGCTTCCAAGCTCCGGATGGTGCTGAATTATGGGACACAGGTACGGCTCAGCCAGCAGAGATGCTCCCCACTCACACAACTCCCGCCCCCCGCCCTCCAACTCCATGATTCACAGCACTCATCCAACTGGCTTCAGGGCAGGCTTTCTACCTGCTCCGAGCTTGACTAAGAATCAAAGACATGCTGCTTCTCCCTCTGACCTTCTCCTCTCTCATGCTCTCTCTCACTCATTCTCCCTCAAATAAATAAATAAAATCTTTAAAAAAAAAAAAAAAAAGACATGCTTGTTTTGTCAAAAGAAAATCCTTTAATCCAAATATGGTTTGAATTTCTGTTTGGCTCCAAAATAGTTTTTAACCACGTATTTTTATATAGATTTTTCTTTCTCTAACTGGTAAAAAAAAAATAGATGTTATATATGGTATATATTCTCAATATATTTTCTCTCTCTATAGGTTCTCTATATAGTCTCTCCGCATATATTCATATGGTAACAGTGGCAAGGATTCTCTTATCAATAATGTTTTATCATTGATGCCAAATTCCTAGCTGATAGGTGATAAAAGATATTAAATACATGAATTTGTGATGTCTCTATAATAGTATTATCTTTGCTAGATACTGACTAAAGCTTCAGTGGTCTATGTGTCTGTTTTTGTGCCAGTACCATGCCGTCTTGGTGATCACGACTTTGTAGTAAAGCTTGAAATCAGGCAATGTGATGCCTCCAGTTTTTTCTTTTTCAACATTTCCTTAGCAATTCGGGCTCTCTTCTGGCTCCATACAAATTTTAGGATTGTTTGTTCCAGCTCTGAAAAATGCCGGTGGAATTTTGATCAGGATGGCATTGAAAGTATAGATTGCTCTAGGCAGTATAGACATTTTAACAATGTTTATTCTTCCGATCCATGAGCATGGAATGGTCTTCCATCTTTTTGTGTCTTCTTCAATTTCTTTCATGAGTGTTCTGTAGTTCCTTGAGTACAGATCCTTTATCTCTTTGGTTAGATTTATTCCCAGGTATCTTATGGTTCTTGGTGCTACAGTAAATGGAATCAATTCTCTAACTCCCCTTTCTATATTTTCAGAAGAAAGCAACTGATTTCTATGCATTGATTTTGTATCCTGCCACATTACTGAATTGCTGTATGAGTTCTAGTAGTTTGGGGGTGGAGTCTTTTGGGTTTTCCATATAAAGTATCATGTTATCTGCGAAGAGAGAGAGTTTGACCTCTTCTTTGCCAATTTGAATACTTTTTAAAAATTAACATATAATGTATTATTGGCCCCAGGGGTACAGGTCTGTGACTCGTTAGGCTTACACACTTTGCAGCACTCACCATAGCACATACCCTCCAATTTGAATACTTTTTATTTCTCTTTGTTGTCTGCTTGCTGTTGCTAGGACTTCTAGTACTATGCTGAACAACAGTGGGGAGAGTGGACATCCTTGTTGTGTTCCTGATCTCAGAGGGAAGGTTGTCAGCTTTTCCCAACTGAGGATGATATTTGCTGTGGGTTTTTCGTAGATTATATGAAGCTGAGGAATGTTCCCTCTATCCCTATACTTTGAAGAGTTTTAATCAGGAACGGATGCTGTATCTTGTCAAATGCTTTCTCTGCATCAATTGAGAGGACCATGTGGTTCTTCTCTCTTCTCTTACTGACTTGTTCTATCACATTGATTTGTGAATGTTGGACCACCCTTGCGTCCCATGGATAAATCCCACCTGGTCGTGGTGGATAATCTTTTTAATGTACTGTTGGATCCTTTAGCTAGAATCTTGTTGAGCATCTTGGCATCCATATTCATCAGGGATATTAGTCTGAAATTCTCCTTTTTGGTGGGGTCTTTGCCTAGTTTGGGGATCAGGGTAATGCTGGTTTCGTAGAAAGAGTAGAAAGAGTCTGGAAGTTTTCCTTCTGTTTCTATTTTTTGAAACAACTTCAGGAGAATAGGTATTATTCCTTCTTTGAATGTTTGACAGAATTCTCCAAGGAATCCATCAGGTCCTGGGCTCTTGTTTTTTTGGGAGGTTTTTGATCCCTGCTTCAATCCCGTTACTAGATATTGGTCTATTCAGGTTGTCAATTTCTTCCTGATTCAGTTTTGGAAGTTTATAGGTTTCCAGGAATGCATCCATTTCCTCTAGAATAAAGCTTCAGGGTTTGTTTTTTTTTTTAAGAATATCAGAATATGGTTTCTTCTTCTTGTCCAAACACTACTTCATATCTGTTTCTCAGTTACAGTATAGTCACAGCCTTTAGAATTCAAACACAGGATCCCAGATTTCAATATAGGTAATCAGCAAAAATAAAATATTGTTTAAGGTTTAAGTTACGGAAGAAAACATTTTCATAGTTTTGAATTAAGGCTCTATTTACAGATTTATGATTTGGTTCTTTGCTTTACTTAAAAGAGGCCACACATGACTAGGCTAAGTAAAACAGTATGTTTACTATTAATAACTATTTGGTTTTCATAAAGATATTACACCGCAGAAGAAGTTTGGACTCAGTCACCCAAACCGAAGGAGATAAAAATGTAACAGTAGTTTTATCCTCACCCAGGGATAGCCTGTGGCAGAAACTAAATTGGCCTCCCTTGATTCCCTCCTTCCCCAGCCCAGGCACCCTATAATGCATCTCATTCCCCTCTTTGATTTTCCTCCTAACCCCAACACTGATTGAAATTACATCTGCTTATTTGGTTCTTCATTTATCCAGAATGATAGCTCAGGGAAAGCAGGCACTTCTGAT